>CAJPEX010000889.1:0-46725 GCA_905338405.1 Notodromas monacha
TATATTTTTTATTGAACTTGAACATTTATTTATACCTCGGTTTACGGACAACAATGTGTTGTTTCTGTTATTAAATCCATAAATCTCAATATAACAAATTTTTTCATTATAATGAATTTTTCCTGGTCCATGGAAGTTTGTTGAAATGAGATTCTACTGTAAATGATTGCTTAGAACGTCAACTAAATGTATAAACTAGTGAGCGCCATTGTATGAAATTTTCCTGATGGCAAGATCAAGATAAGAAAATGAATTTCTCACGAGATAAATTCCCCATACACCATTGCATCACCATGAAAATGGATAAAGGGAAATTCTTTTGAATCCCGAACACCTTGCTCTGGGATATTGACACCACTCAACAGGAGAACAGAAGGAGCTCTTTGTCATTCATAGAGCGTAGGCGCAAGAATAGCATAAGCGAACGTCACCTGATAACCGGAATGGTGGAGGGATCATCAGTCGGAATAAACGGTCGAAATATATTTTAGTGGGTGCCATAAAAGGATTTCATTTGCTCAGTCGAAGGGGCATTTCAAAAAGTTCTGGTGCTCCATTAATAAAAATCTAAAAACCTGCCAATTAAAATACTTTAAATGCAACAAAGAAAGATTCCACTCCATCAATTTATCCCTCATCTATTAAATCTCTGAGGTATTTCTCGTTTGATTTCCAGGTTTCAAAAACCAAGTTATGAAATGCAGAATACAATTAAATCAACTCGTCGAAATTCTTTTGGGGTCATCAGGAATCCAAGCTGGAAAAATGCGCTTTTGTGAGTCCAAAATGAAAATGTTTTCGTGTATCTGAAAAACGTGTTTATTTTGCTTCCAATGACAAATTTTTTCCTACAGAATATAAGAAGCCACAGAAGATTTCAAAACGGCAGGTTGTGAAAAATTGTATTCCATCAACCCTATGATTTTAGCACTGAAAAAAAAAAGCCATAAGGATCGAGCGATAATATGGTCACACAAAAAAGTCCAGAAACGTCCGAGTTCGTGGCGAACAGGTATACTTTTCAGTTCATTATTTTTTAAAATGCCAATAATACACTTCTTATATTTTTCCAGTAATACTTTTCGAAATACCCTTTCTATACAAGCTGTGCACATGAGTAAAAGCATTTACCAGACAATTTTTCCAGCCATTTCTTCACCATGAATGTCAACTTGTTCAACAAAACACACCCGGCAACTTTCGAACGCATGTCGATCAATTCTTAGAGCAACGATATCCTGACATTTAATATCAGGTTACACAAAAAATTGGAGATGAGATTTTCCGCGGTATTTTTTAGGTGAAGCCTCCGGAATTTTTATTATTTTTATTTTGATGTGATGAAGGGAAATCATCGTAATTACGCGAAATACTGGATGATTTTTGCGTTTCTATAATCACCCAACAAAATTCGAATACTGTATTTCGAATTATTTTGATTAAATTTTCATCAAAAAAGTGAATCAACAGTGCAAAACAGAAAAGGAAAACTTAAAATCATCCAAACAAAAAGCAATTTTTTTTGCGTGGGATAGGAAAATAAAATTTTTTCTCGCCATTTCAGCGCAGATTACTGAGGGATTTATTCGTTGCTAATTTGAGAGGAAAAAGCGGCGAAATAACTATTGTCCTGAGAATTTTGAAAAAAATGTTTGTCCACTTCTCTCATTTGGACAGATTTGATCAATACTTGCTGTTAAATTTCATTAATTTACGATCATTTCTCAAGGCAAATGAGTCCTACATACGCTAGAAATCTTCGTTTTTCCTTCCAAACTTCGGATATCTGTAATTGTGGGGATTAAATCATGATGGTACTAATTTCCTTTGACAATTTGAGAGAAAAGAAGTGGCAAAATAACTACTGTCTTGAGAATTCCGAAATTTTTCGTCCACTTCTCTCATCTGGAAAGAATTAACCGTTACTTGCTGTCAATTACTTTACTCTCATTTCACAAGTTTTATGCACGCAAAAAAAGCTTCGTTTCTCTTTTCAATTGCCGAATATCTGTGATTGTTGCGATTATACCAGCTTTTCGCCAATTTCCTTTGACAAAAATTTTATTAAAGAGAGCTGTCGTGTAAATTAGAAACTGACCCAGAAAGAGTATTCATATATTTGTGTTTATATTATTAAGCGTGAATTGCTGTGTAAGATAATCTTTCATGAATATTTTATGGTTTAAATCAGCATTTGCCTAGAGTTGATTTCATGATTCTTGCACGAGTGTAGGTGTTGTGAGCCAGGTGACAAAGCTTTCTGGAAATTCCAGAAACTTTCGAACCCAGCGGATCTTGGGAACTTGGCAAGTTTTGCAAACTCATCAACACTTTGCAATTCTACGGAAATATACCATCTTAGAATAGGGTGTCCTTGAGCACCCTGGTTGCAGCCCAACTGAATTTGTGTACATTTTATTTCCTAAATTTAACTTTACTTTCGGATCTCTGCAACAATTACACCAGTAATAAATACAAGTGAGACCCTAAGATGCGGACGTACTTGGTCCATCAGGAGTGTCCTTAAGTCAAAACCTTAAGTCCAGTCTCATTTTCCCTTAAAATTACATTATATAAATTTTAATTGGTGTTTTATTGAAAAAATACTCACCATAATAATTCCATGAAACTAAAAATTGTCTCCCAATTTAAACAGATTCAATCAATATATTTCAACACAATATGGACATTTGGGGAATTGAATACTGATGCCTCTGTACAGTACATAGAAATGTTGACATTTGCTGTAAAAATAACATTCAAGTGAAAAAGAGAGAAGGAAGTCCCTCTATGCTGGAGGTATTTTTTTAAAATTAGCTAAATGGATGGTAAATTGGTGGGAGAAATGCCCGAGATCTTTTCTTACATCAATTTTTGGGTTGGAAATATCTGTTTCTTGTAATTAGGCCTGATACTTCTTTGCAATTTTATCACAAAATGTCCCTATGTCAAGTCAGTGTCCTCATGTTGGGCCTTTTTCATAAATTTTTTATGCAAAAATAAGTGTCCCTATGTCAAATTGTCTGCATGTTGAGGTGTCCACAAGTGGGGTCTCACCGTATTTTAAAAATTAGGATGAGTTTTAGAATAAATTTCGTGTACCATAATATTGTTTGCTTCAATCCCGCAGTTGTACAGTCATTGCTCGGATAATAATCCACATGACCACAGCTACTTTTAGAAAATTTCGTAATCGAAATTTTCAATTTCACTTTTGTCAAACCAGATTACATTATTTTCCCTCGGAAATTCCGTTTCGAGGAGGAATAATAAAAAATCCCGGGAGAGAAAGGCGAATACCTTTCGGGGGTTCTGTGATGGAAGGCGACGAGGCGGATAAAACCAGGATTTCTTCTCGTATATACGGACCCAGAGAAAAAACATGTCACATACAGTAACACATGATGCGGATGTGGTAGATAAGAAAAAATAAAAAAAAGAGAGCCTGAAGTCTTTATTCGTGTAGGTTCGCATTACAATTACAAGTCATCAAGAGAATATAATACCCCGTCACACCGAACCCAGGTTCAGCAGCATGTATATATATATAGTACAGGATAGTTGCCGCGGGTTTCCGTTTTTTCCTCCCTATATATTCTCACCAAGTTCCTTCCTGGTCTTTTTTTTTTTCTTCTTGACACTACTCAATTAGGGTTCGGTTCACGGATGTTTGCGCAGAGAAAGCAAGAAGTTTCCCTTCGAGTCCTGTTCATCCCAGTGTCCGTCGCAATTCTGAACACCGGAATGATCCCGGCTGCTGTCGCTCACTTTCACACGCGGGGTTTTGATCTTAAACATTCAAATCCCTTCCCAAAGAAAGTTTCAGTTTGCAGAGAAAAGCTGTACGAATCGAGACTTTGGCTCGAATTAAATAGTGAATCAGACCTGCGAAGCGAGAAGGAACTTGTTTTTTTTTTTTAGCATGAGCGAAATTATTGAAATTTCGCGCCGGTCTTGCGCAGCACCGCAGCTCTTTGATTGCTTCCTTCCGAATGGGTGAGCTCTGTGACAATAAGAGACGAGACACATGCGCATGTATTTTTCGTGTACTGCTGTATACTTATAAGTAAGAGTCAGTCATCAGGAAAGACAAGAGATGAAAAAGAAACACTGTTTGAAATGAAAGAAACCCCGATTTTCTACAATAAAAAATTATCTCCCAAAGGAAAAATTTACGAAATACTGCACTTGACGTTATCACTGTAAACTTGTGTATTTGAGGCACGAAAGAATGCTTTCCGTCGACAACAAATATGATTTTAATAATATTTCAATATAGTACTGTACCAGCATGCATTTTTGTTCAAACAAACACCATAGGAGATGAATGAAAGCTTGTCTCTCATCAGACTGCTCGAAAATGTGTATTGTCACTTTGTCAAGCCAAAGTATGGGAAATGCGATTATACAGAAAACCGATTGACCAAATAATTAAATTAACAATAAAATAAAACCCTAAACAGATCCTCAGCTCAGCTGCTGCAGGCAGCATAGTTTGCGTGGCATATATTTTGCACAACTCCCGCCAAAAGTGCAAATTGCATAAGTTTTTGAAAGAATCTTCAGAAAAGTACTGTTTATATGTACTGTACATCATGCAGACTTCAGTACACCATATTATCCGATTTCATCTATGACCAAAAATTCTTTGATATTTGCAATGCAGTTTTCACAATTATGGCAGAGAAAATTGCAAGATTTTTAAAATCATCAGTAATAATAGTCAATCGTCACGTTTCTTATCGAAAAAGAGCTTAAATTAAAACGGATACGACGCGTTTAGACGCGATTTACAAGCAAAATGCATTTGATTCATTTGCATTAACATATATACTGTATATATATATATATATAAATATATATAAATGATTTGAAAATTGAGTTTCTTACTTCTGTATATACCATATAAAGTACATCAATGTACACTACCGCGGATATATGCATCGATATATGAATAAAATGCGAGGACAGCATTTTATTCCAAGAGAAGGATGAATGAGGACAAATGATGCAAAATTGAGTACAGTACTGTCATTTGAATTAAAATTGGATCGTTTTTCTGTAAAAATCCGGATTATACATTTCATAGTAGTTCTTCCATCACACGTAGGATTTCTTGAAAAAATGACGTCTACACGGAGCAGCATTCGCTTAAAAAATAATAGCGACCCACAGTAATGTTTCGAAATCTTCATGAATGGAATAAGCCTTTATTTCAGAAGAAAATTCGCAAGATTTTTGGCGTATCCATTAAAACCAAGATTAATTCTTCGAATTCATGCCCAGAGAAAATGGCCAGAAAATGGAAACCGAATTAGCATCCTGCGGCGAGAAGAAATTTTTCTCCATTAAACGCCGACGAAAGCTTACTGTGCAATTTTGAAACGCAACGCTTTCTTGCCATTTCTCAAGCGACAAGAATCCGCAATTATTCGCGATGGTCATCAACCCAGCACCGTTCTCAAATAACATTCCAAATTATCTCATTTTAAAAGTCTTTCGCGGACGTGATTTATCAGTAGCATTACGAAACATATTTGCCCCTGTGGATGTACTGACGGTGACCAACTCTAAATATATGAACGTGAAGATTTATTTCTCAGTCGGGGTTTCCATGATTAGGTGAGGAAAACTAATGGGACCACAATCTAAATTCCATGAAAATGTTCTCAATTTATTTGCAAAAATAACGGATGATTTCCGCAGGAGCTCAATGCATCTGAAACATTTTTTTAAATGGTAATCTCAATTTTCAACCAAGCAATAAAAGGATACCCAAAAATTAAAGCCATAAAAAGACCTGGAAGAAACCATGATTTTGAAAATAATTCGTTGTACGGAAGACTCAATATTATTCACAGTATATTATAGTATTGTATATATAGAGAACCCATTTTACATATGAGATAATCATACATGACCACAAACAAATTCGTTGTACAGTACAGAGAAAATTGTTGCGGGCAGAGTATTCTTATGAGACTACGAAAAAAATGAGGCCTTACCTGTATACGTGTGTATATCTAAAAGTATGTGCACCAACTACTGTATAATCATCATGCACTCCCTCATTACCTGAATACCTGTAGGTCCCACAGCCCCACTTTTCCGCTGGGGGCCTTCTATTGCGGGTCCCTTTTCTACTCATCCGTCGGGCACCTATCCAGGACCTCTTCCCCGGGGTCCCCTTTTTCTCCGGGAGCGGTCCAGGATCTGTATTACAACGAAGTTATCACTAGATGTCACCCACTGCAGCGGCAGCCCTATTGCGGGAAAGAAGTATCTTATGAGAATCATTCAGATCAACACTTCTACGATATGTACTGTATTTGATCATCTTATTTTTAAACTTGATGAGGATCGTGGACATGTTTAAAAATTGTAAACCAATTGTCGTTAGAATACGGAAACTCCAAAGCTATTCCTATTCCTAGCGTGTACGTGGCGAACTTTCCGATCAACGCGGACTTTCCAAGACAAATCCTATTAATATATCATATCTTTTCGATCCATGAAATATTGGTTATATGTATACCGTATATAATTCCATGCTCAACATCGATTGAATTATTACCATATGCCTCATCGATCCTCCGCGTTTTATCACGAACCTAAAATCAGGCAAAAAAGCATATCCTATTGCGGAATCGTGAAACAAAAATACTCCCCGAAAGTATGCCTGTTATCGTGCCTCAAAATATGTCCCGCTGGTCCATCGTCGTAAATCTCAACAAAATGGATTCCAGGGCCATAAAATGTCCGACGCTGCAACTATACAGCAGTACGTGAAAACGGTTTTCCATCATCGCGGAATCTCCATCATATTTCTTCCTCATCCTCAGGGGCAAGAAGACTTGTTACATTCCAACTTTCCCTCTCATCTTACGTTGGATCGCGCCAATCACAGCGGGAACTTCAATATAGAGCTCGATCGTCTCATTGAAAGTGGATGCGGGTTTTCGTCATCCTGAGGTTTTTCCCTTCAGGAAAGACCATCATCTGCATGCAGGAACGAGCATCTGAAGACGCAAAGCGGGCGAGGAACAAGATATGAAATGTACACCGACGTGTAATGGAAATGGAAGACGATCACGATGATGCAACCGTAACTGAGAACGAAGAGCGAAAGCTTCAGTTTCGATCCAACTTCAGTCAATCATGCATCACAGACTGAAGTAATTCGTATGCATCAGTTTACAGCAATAGAAATTCAATTCCGATTGACAGAGCCACTACTTTTTCTAGTGAATAGAAACCTCAGTCATTACAATACATCGAACTTTAGTTTCCAATAAATTAAATTGTACACAAAATTGAGATCAAAACAATATGCCTTCATCCCCTTATCGCGTAGTTTCTGAGATACATATACTTCATTAGTCATGAACTCGCGATGAACAATTGGATGCACAACAAATTCTAGGCATTTTGCGCCGAAGAATTGAAGACTTCGCAGGCATGTGCGTACTGTACTTCGACTGTTAATTATCGATACACTTCTATCGTAATGAATTGTCATTATTTTAAATTCATACAAAGAAGGCTGTAATTATCACAGAAAATTTGCGTATTCTTCCTCGTAATCCTCAGTCAAATTCAATGCAAAAAAATACACTTGATTAATCATCGCGCTTTTAAACTGAACCACAATCACATTAGTTCATTGTGGAAAATACTGTAAACACAAGGTTCACCATCAGATCACCGTACATTCCATTCATGTCAACAATTGTTAAAATGCTATTCCGGCTTGGTGTCATAAGATTTACTCGAACAAAATTTTTCGTTTTCTCATTCTCAACAGAATTTCCGGCATACCGTAATGCAAAAAAAATCCTTCAGGAAATCATATCAAACGAAGATAGTCTTGTCGCTTGAGAAAATTCCATAACAACCTTTTCAAACTTTCGACATTTTTAAATGTAGGTTAAATAAAGAGCAGAAGACCATTAATAGTTCGGAACAAACATTGGACATAAAACCTCATTCACTCCATGCGCGCTAAGTTTTTAGCTAAAAAAAATTAATGGACTTTCTAGATAAAAAATAAATAAAATAAGAACATAATTGAACACACCCCCTTAACGTGAGGGCTTTTTAAAGAATAAAAAGACATGTCAAAGAACTCCGCCAAAAAAAGGAATTGAAAAATTTATCCACTTGATTTTATTGTCAATGTTCAGGCTAGTCAACGCTGCTGGGAATGATACGAATATTGTCAAATTTCGAGATTCAAAGGATCTAAGATCGAGGTTATGGAATAAAAAGATGTCCTGTCATAATGAATGTTGTTCCGGATCAATACTTCAGCCAAAGAAGTAGAACCCTTCAAAATGTTGATGATGTTGCATCAATACAGAAAACGAAATGAACACAGATTTTCTATGATTCATGCGAAACTTTATGGGGACCATACAATTCATTCAAAGCTTTCGGCTCACCACTAGAAATAACTGTTCACAATGTAATCTCCTCATTTCGCACCATGTTGTCAAGACGTTCGTAAAAAGCTAATCCCGAACGTCTAAAAAAAAAAGGCTAACAATCCAGCATGTCAAAAAACAAAAAAATCAGACATTCCTGACAAGATGAAGAGAGCTTTTCAAAAAGCCAGAACGCAGCACAATCACAGACGAGCAAAATCTAAAACTTTCATTACAAACAAACCCTTACGTCCCGTTTTCAAATTTCACTCAGGGTCGCACGCAAAATAACGAAAAAAAAAAACAATCCGTAAAACCCCTTACACAAAAAATTTGCGCACAGGACTCACGAAAGCGCGAATTCCCGCATTAAAACAGAACAAAGCGAGTATCCTGAAAGACTTGCGATTTCATGTCAGGCAGAGATTCCAGCCTTTGCCACCTTTAAATGTACGCTGAAAACCGAACGGAAGCCCCAAAAAACGATTGCTATCGGGGAAAAAATGTATCTTCGTAGAGCAAAAGAATTTCTCCAGCTCGGTACCACATCAAAAACACTGGGACTAGATTCTTTTTTTTTTTTTTGCTTGGAAAAGGTGCACATCTTGACTATAGCTCATTTTCCTTCGGCTCTTAAGCATTACGATAAACAAAAACCTTTTTTTTCGCTTGAACATTCGGTTACATTGGACGCGTGCAGTGGAAGCATTTCGACGAGATTCCCTTGACAATGGTAGCTCTTCAGTTGGACTGATCCGAGTCTCTCCTCTGCGCAGCACTCCTTCAAATGAAAAGTGGATCAGCATCGATTAGTCGAACATTACTAAATTAAGAGATTTGTTTTAAAAAGGTTGCCAGTTCAAGGATTCAGAAAAAAAGGCTTAGACCGGTTGATTTCCTGAGGAAAGATATCCTCCATCAATGTACACGCAGCTCCTGCACAACGACATTATCAGAATAATGACACTCATTCATCAACGACGATCATTACATGATCCAAATAATCCACTTCAGTGCTGTTGAATGTCCTTCTTGCGAACATCAAAGCATCTAATAAATCTCATCAAGAAATACATGTAAAAAAACGCTTAGTCATAAAGTTCATTAGTTACAGTACCAAGACGCTGAGAAAAAAAAATTAAAAATCATTATGGGATAGATGAAAAGATTTAAAGCAAGCGTTTTCTGCATTCCCAAAGATTAACCGCAATTTCAGTACAGATTCGTTAAACGTCTTGCTTAAAGGATTACATTTCGGTGGAAACTCTGCACGGAAATTACAGCAGAACATTCTCCCCTAAATCCATGAAACGAGGCAGTCAAATCTCGGTCATCACTTCCGTATTTATTCATAAAATATACTGTAATCGTAAGATTATATGTCAGAACGCAAATTTTTTGAACATCTGTGTGTGCTCGGTAAACTGTCGTCCAACAGACGATGGGGGTGCACTTGCAACAACAAATATCAATGAAGAGTTCCACATGACCCCGTTCAACTAATGCACAGGTATTCTATTTTTAAATGGGTATCAGAAACAAATTATTGTACGTATTGTGAAGATTAGAATCATTGGTCTAAGCTAACTTCTTAAATCAACACACAGAACCCAAGGAGGAATTCTTGCGTCACTTACTGCGTCTATTCTGCACATCGATAACAAAATTACAAAAAAGTGACCAAAAAATCTGAAAAAGTGAACATCCCGAATATGAAGTCAAATTTTCCTGCAACACTTGAACTGTTAAATACAGTACGTACCGTTACACCGCGATGAATCGAACCTCATAAAGTCGAAAAACTCCTTGTGTCAATTTTTTCAAGTCCCCGTCTGAATTTTCTTAGAAACGATACATTGAAAACCTGGCTAAGTCAAAGGCTTTCCTCTCCAAAACTCGAATTTTCTGGAGGCCTTTTGGCTATTTCTTTACCAACGCAGGAAAGAGAAACGCAATAAGATTGAACCTTGACGCGTTTTCAAAGTAAATGACAGACTAATAATTAGGCAAATGAACGCTTTCCTCCAAGCTCAGCATCCTGTCAACTAATTTAAAAACAATACAATTCACAAAATATCACCGATTACAATTTCATGCAATTCTTTCTTTTTACTGAGAAAAATAAAACCTGATTTCCTCAACTCGAATTTCTTTGCTGGTCCCTTGAAGTTGGACTTAGAGAGATTCTAATATAATTCTTGGGCAGAACTAGGGCAAAAACCCTTTCCTCATCTCCAGATGACAGGGAGTGTGAGACTGGCAAACCCTTCAAAACACTACGGTACAGAATCAACTTTTTTTAATTTGCATTTTCCTTACGGTGCTGGTTGAGAGTCTGACAAGAGACGCAAAGCTTCGTCGTACGACGGCAATTCGGAATCAGGGCTGAAGACAGAAGTGCGGGCGGCTTTCACGGCATCGGAGGAAGGCATTGTGATGGCAACGTCGTATGAAGGCGGAAGCGTAACGACACTTGCATTTCGATGCACACAGCTTTCCATTTCGTGAAAATCCTGTCAATTAAGACGATCAAGGGTGAATGAAAAATGTCTTCAAAACTTCGCCTACAATGATCAGTTCGTATTTTCGGGGTCGAATCCCACAAATCATTCTAGTTTGACATTGAAAGATGCCGAGTCCGCTTCGCTCGAATGAGTCATTAAATTTTAAAATTGAATACAAAGTTCATAAGTCAGTCAGACTACCAGTTCGGCTCTAATAAAAAAAGAATCCCATACGATCAGGTTGGTCTACGCTTTCGTTGATTTTCGATTCGTAAGGAGCCTGATTTTTTCACGAACAACGAAACTTCTGAGTTTCACTCAGCAGACTATCCGAACACCAACAGAACCGTTTCCGTTCCCGTGAAAAGCTACTCCTTTTATACTCATCGAAGGTTCTCTTCTTTTCATTTTTAAGAAGTCATCCAATTTCGTTCGCACTAGAAAAATTCACTCATTACTCCTTCAGTGTCTCTAGTCTGTCTGAAAAACCAAGACTCAGGATTGCCGTGTCTAAGGCTCGAAGTTGGAGTGTTCCTCTCATTTCTTGGGTATTATCTTGCCCCCTGCTCTTGAATTGGAGGCGGAATGTCAAATTTTGATCTTCGTCAAAATTCGGTCACATTGTAAAATTTTTCAGCGTATGTAAATACTGTAACCTATTTGTTGACTGTGCTTGATCTTTCAAAAATAAATGCCTTTCAATCAAAATGCCTTGGGTTCTAAAGTCTGTATTTCAAGTTTGACAAGTACGGTATTAACCATTTGGATAGAGATTTATTTCTTCATAGCCAGGATGCTACAAAATAAAGCTACTCTTCTTTAAGATTAATTGGCATAAACGAGTATTCCCCAGAACAGTTCAAAGCAATGACCCGACCAACAATAAATGAGTAACCCATAAGTTGTTTATACACCTTTTATCAATTTAGATGCGCACAGAGAGCCAAATTAAACCCGGGTGGTTAAAAAAAAGGTGACAACTGGCAAACATAACAAGAACTGTCTCGTCATGCATAATCAGGCAACAGAAGTTGCCATGAGGAAGTACAAAACCATGACACACATAGATACAATTTACTTTTACATGACATTATAACGGGGTTATCTCTGCAGTTTTGACAACATTCAGCTAATTTTTCATTGCGCGAAAGCTTGGATGTGCAAAAAGGCAAAGCCAGCGAACCCCTCGGAAGTAATTGCTGCAACTTTTTTGCACACGAGTCCCAATTACTGGGAAAATGGAGGCAAAACTCCTCACTAAACACTTGAGTTCAGTGTCTCATATGCATTTTTTCATGCCTCCAGTTGGACAAATTTTCTTCTAAATGCATCAGGAAGAGAGGTTTTGCTGTAAGCCCCATTTGACCCGATCACCTGAAGTTCCTAAACTTGTATAAAGCGGGCCTGAGGTAGTTTTACAAAAGGTTCAGAACGATGGGACGACTTGCCTGTCCACCACCCTACCTGTCAAAGAACTCATGCCACACATAAAAACCACGTGATCACAGTATCCAATTTATTCTAATCTAAATCCTTGAATTGATTTCTCTTGATGTGGACAAAGACCTCGATCAATGCGACGGGAAATTTAAAAAATATTTCGGAACTTGTCTAACGGATATATTGTAATGCTGGAAAAGGTCACGATATTTCTCGAGGAGCGGGGGTGTTGATCTCACTTTTTTTTTTCCAGCACAACCACATCCACATCTGGTCTTTTTTTGCACACCGACTCCCAGAGGCGAAATTACTTCCTCCATCACTTACAATTCAATTTTTAAATTTTTTTCTGACAACCACACCTCCCCTTACAACCACAATTTCAGAACAATTTTTTTCCCTTGTTCACGGAAAAAACACAAAACCCCTTTCCACTGGGGGTTGTTTACCCCCAACCCTTTTAGCAAGACCAGGTTTTGGTGCTCTCCTTGCCGTATCTTGGGTTGAAGAGGGGGAAGAGATCTTCAAAGATTTACAAAAATGGAGAAAAGAAGGAAAATCTGTTTCCTTCTTCAAACCAAAATCAAGCCAGGAAGCCCAGCACCAACATCCCCTCCATGTAGCCAAGGTATATGACCCCAGAGCGAAAGGGGTTCCTTTTTTCTTCATTTCCTTGTGTTCTGCTCCGCCATCTGAAGTTTCCATCAGCCATTTGATTTTTTTTTTCAGGACTCCCGCAATTACATCAGCTTTTGGCTCTTTACTGTAAATACTCCATATCCATTGCAAGATAGAAGAATCCTATTCCCCCTCTGAAACCCTCACAAGAGCCACCTTTTTTTTCAATTTACTCGGTTATTTCCCATCTTGCCCTGGAGAAAATTCATTAAATCCACAGCACATTCATAGCATACTGGGATTTGTCAACCGATTCTAAAATTCTTCAGTTAACCTTGGACAAGCATAAAAAGAAAATAAATTGAAATTCAATGCTCTGGATATCTCTGCGACAGTTTCATTTCTTTGTTTTTTTAATAATCTCAAGACAATATCTTGCGTATGCAGAATCCTTCAGCTTAATTTACATGTTTCATTTGCGTTTGTGATTATGCCTCTTTACGGTAGATCATTCCTGCAAGAAGTTGTCAAGAAAATCTGTTCCACACCCTAGTTGTGGGATAAATCTGCTTAAAACTCACAAAAAATGGCTGTGGTGGTGATCTCAGTAAGTTGTGTCACAATTATTACCCCTGTCCAGGAGTAAGATCTACCGATCATTGAATAAATGAACGCAATATTTCGAGCCCCACCAATGAAATACAGTACTGTATGCCATACACACGTTTTACCGCAGCCCATTCCTTCAATTTTTAATCGATCTGTACACTCTGAATTGCAGCACATTGTCCCCAGCCATTTACCTTACATCGTCCCAGAAGCTCAAGGTTCTACAAATTAGACTTCTCAACCGACAAAAAATGCAGTACACATTCTACTTTTAATTCATGAGTTGTGGTCAATTGAATACTTGAAAATGGAACTATTTTTCAGTAAAATAATAATACTGTTTTGCGTTTGAGAGAGAGGGTCTTTTTTCGGGGAACACGGTCACGATCTGCTCCACTTCGGTAAAAGTACCCATTTTCCGGGGTCTATAAAGGGGAAGCCACCAAAGTACAGTACAGTATTTTGCAAACCACAAACTCACCCTTTCGGCAGCTCGTTGTTCTTGGGCAAGCAACAAGTCGAACAAGAGCTTAGCCCTTCGCATGTAAAGCAGGTTTTTGATGCCCAACAGAAGCCCGGTGCACATGAAGATCGGTCCAACGAGCCACCCGTCGTCCAAATTCGAAGGCCTCGTTTCGCTGCCTCCATTCAGGTACATGAACAGGAACATAACAGCACCCACGGCAAACAGGGCCCCGGAGAGGGCACAGTACGCATACGACGTGCTATCGCAACGACCGAACGACTGCGGACGTGGCACAGGGATCGAAGACGCAGAGCATCGCGCGAAAAGGCACCGACGTGCGGGGGCATTTTCGCGATTGGGGGTATTCTGGGCTGCGTTTCTCGCCATTTGAGTGATCATTAGCGGCGTCATCACCAAACAGAGTCACCAAACACATGAATTCGTCTGCAACGACGGTACACGTGGTAAATTTCATCAACATTCCGAGTACGCATCCATCTCAAAAACACTAAGGATTCTCTGAACACTGAAAATCCATCCTCAAAATTTCACTTGGGAAATCCTCCGTCTAGATGAAAAATTAAAATAAGACGGAAAATTCATATTTTAAAGTCCATACGCACTTCCTTATTGAAACTGCCTCCACCTTCGATGTTCGTTATACAATATCTGTCACGGCAGATATGAGATCTAAAACATTATTCATGTAGTCAAACAGCTTCTAAAACATTACTCATGTAGTCAAACAGCTAACAAAAAAACTCGATGGCAAAATAACTTAATGTGATAACAGAACCGATCAACTTACCTAGCATCGAAGCCATAACCAACAAAACTATCGCTATAAAAAAATTACTTCACTGCATCTCTGTACGTCGGAAGTGTTCACGAATGGACAATAACATTCGAAAGCCTTAGAGGAAAGCAGCTTCAAAAAGGAAAAAAATGTATATAGCATGGAAAATTATGTAAACTCAGATACACTTCAAGGGCTTTGCTTTTGATTCACTCGAAGTGCAGTAGAGGATCTTATCCAGCTTCATTTTCGAACTTCATCGAAATAAGATACCGTATTTATATAAGTACCAAGAGCACTTTTTCCCAAAGACTGCAAGAAAAGACTTGGGGCAATATTTTTGACAAAATTTTTAGGAAGATTAATGCGCGTTACACAAATGATTAAAAAGCTGGCGAAAAATCCACCACGAAATGAACAGTCCATCAAGACATCACGGTTTGATTTGAAAAAAGTACAGATTTTCCATATAAGTGACATCATATATCAGTTGAATTGTATATCAATTCAACTGATTTTGTTGCTTCCTTTTATTAATCTCACTAAAAATTGAATAATAGCAGGGAGGATTGTGCTTTTTGAATTTCTTAAAAAGTGGGAAGGGGAGGGGGGTTTACTGCGCGGATTATTTTTTCTCTCGTAAAAATGGTGTCCCAAAAACCTTACCGCTCGTCTTGGAAAAGGCCGCGTGGTACTCAGGTAAATACGGTAGTATCCTTCATGAATATGACATCAGATTTACTTACGAAGGTTTGGATTTATTCGAACAATGAGAAGAAATTATCACATCACGTTTCATCCGAACTGTCTGATCCATAATCGTCGGCTATCAGGGATAAACCAGACGTCTCTTCCCCATTTGTCGTCACGCTCGTACACGAAGAAGAAGAGGAAGCCAGCGTTTCTGCACTTCCGATGTCTTTTATTGGACAAGAAGGCGACGAAGTGGATGGAATTCCTATACACTCCACACGAGGTTTGAGAATAATCCCAGCGGAATTCCTGAGTACGAAACAAACGAATGAAACAGAACCTGGAGTCAAAATGATTCACCTTCGCCTTCATGTTGAAGACGATCAAAGCACAACGAACCTTTTAGAAGCCACTGACAGGGATGTTTTTGGGACTGCTCCGGACACCGACTTTGATCCCGCCAAAATCGTTTGCTTCAGCACTTTCCGGGCAACATTAGCTTCGACGGACTTTTGCTTGTTCTTGGCAAACACCGACTGTCGCCTTAAAGCCTCCAACTTCCCACGCTCAACTTCTTCATACGCTACGACAGGAAATAAGACTACAATAATTTCAAGAAGTCTCTTTCCGTATTTCAACGACTGAATTTCAGTGATTTCCTTTACCAATCTGAAGGTGACGCTTGAAATTTTTAATTACATCTAATGCTCTGTGGGGCTAGAAAGTGTTCAACCTTTTTCGGCCGGCGGACTGGTAAAATTCCATCAAATTTATGTGACCCGGTAAATATCCAGAAAAGTTGTTTGCTGACAGGTGAAGTTCCATAAAAAATTTTGAAGACCAGCAGAACATTTTCAAATAATGTACCTTCCATAAAATCTTGTGGACAAAACTTTTAATGCAAAGATGAAGTCAAGAACCAATGAAGCAGCTATAGTGGAATGTCTTTAAAAAATAAAAAAGCTGGACTTCAAGACAGGTTCCCCAAAATGAAAACTTGAAAGAATTCAGTTGAGCGGGTGAAAATTTGTCTGAAGTGCTACTAGGAGAAAAGCAAAATTTATTTTTCATTGGATAATTTCAGCAGTCATTGTCTTCCGAAATTTCAGATAGGAAAAAAAAGACTTCATTACTGCCTTTGATACATTTGTTCTGCTGAAAAAAATTTCCTGCGGACCAGCAAAAAAACTTCTACGGACCAGGGGTTGCAGAACACCGATGATCACAGCACAGTACAGTACATTAGTTTGGCGACGAAGGCAGGGCAAGCAACTTTAGTGATGGCTAAGTGAATGGTGAATGACTCATTGGGTTAGTGATTCAGTCTCATATTCCTAGGGTCCAGGTCGGGAGTTGATTAAAGCAAAACCAGAAAAAAAAATCACGCAGTTCATCAGTCAGCACTCACATAATTGACTAGAGTTCGCAAGCCGATGAGCAAGTTTCTTATCTTCGACAGTTTCTGGGAGCAGCTTCAACTCTAACGAGGCTCGCTTCAAGACCTCATTATCAGCAGCTTCGCCGCGTGCCAATTCTTTTTTGCTCTCCTAAACGACAAATTACGAATTATAAGAATGGATTCCGTAGAATTAAAAACAAACCTTCCAACTTACCCTGAACTTATCACGCATCAACCTATTAGCCGCATAGTCATCCTTCCAGCGTTGGTACTGGAATCCTTCAAGGTTACCAAGGGTTTCTTTTGCCTCTTTACTCTTCCGTTTGTCCTTCTCGACGTGTTCAAGCTTGAACATGGGATCCGTAGCTAGTTTCTTGATGGTATCCCGATCTTCGGGTACAACCTGGCCATTTTGCTTAGGGTCAAACCGTCTTTCTTGCCTGCGCGCCCCACTGACGATTTCATAATCCAAGTTCTAAGAAAGAAAACATGGTTGGTAAAGCAGCTGTGAGTTTTCTCCTTATTTTCCACTTACGGCTGGGTCTGTCTTAATCTCGAAATAATTGTCACACAAGTGACACTTCATTCTGAACTGCCAGATTGTCGTGGAATAGTAGTTCCCCACCTTCTTCTTCTCCGCATTATACCTATAGCATCCAATAAATGAGAACATTAAAAATGAAGCATGAAATATTACGATGGAAATTCCCCGGATTTCCCGGGGAAGTCAAAAAATTCATGGAATAAGTTCAATCATACAGTAATTTAAAAGGTTCTTGTAGTTGTTTTACACCTTGAATCATTCACAAAAATTTAATTTTGATACATTCCCAATTCTCCAAGTCCAACTCCAAAGGAATGAGACAAGAAAATTCGAGTTAAGATATCAAGCATTTGTGTTCGACAGTTGGGGGAAAGAAGAGTTACACAAGATTGTAATTGGTTATATTCTAGGCCTTTAATTGCTTTTTAAATTAGTCACCAGGATCCTGAACTTGGAGGCAAGGGTTCTTTTGCCCAATTAGTCTTTAACTTCCTTCAAAATAAAATCAATATACAGTATTTGTAATGCTTTTCTCTTTCCTGTGTCAATAAAATAATATCCGAAAGTCCTCCAGAAAATCAAAGTTGTTAAGATTTGAAGAAGATAGTCTTCGCGAAGCAATTAATCACTTCTAAATGAAATCAGTCCGGAAATGGAAAGAAAAAAATAAGCTTAAGAAGGTATTCGACTTAAGGAGGCTCGAGTTATCGAGGTTCAGTTGTATTATTTAATACTGTATAATAATCAAATATGAACGTGCATTCTTAAATGATGGACCATCTGAATGTTGAACAATGATCAGGGAATTCAGGGCTGTTCACTCGGCAGAACTTGAAGACATGAAAAATCAAGAGTTTTGAGCAGAATTTAGCATTCCAGCATATTTCATTCAACTTCTTAAATTTTACTGAAATGGGTTTAATTTTCAATCAACAGAGAACTGGACGATGCAAAATGGGCTTCTTTTCGAAACGCGTAAACACTTTTGGGAACTACGGTAAGAATGCGATTCAAGGTTCTTAATAAAAGCTCGGCCTAATCAATCATAATTCGCATCATTCTCGCAAGAATGTGACCGGTTCAACGATTAGGGCAAACAGTACAAACCTGACACCCATTCCGATATGGTTACCACACCCTCCACACCATATGTTGTAGGGCATTTCGAAACGAATGACGATGATTCCTTGACCAATTTTCTTCGCTCGTTCTCGCAATGGATGAGTGCCATAATACTTGTCCAGGCCACCCATGTCCGGATGCCAATCCGGTGGATACCATTTGTTTGTTCCTTTGCGTTCACCCTGTTAAGAACACATAACGCGTAAATTTATCCATCTGACCGATCAATTCTTCAGATCAGACTTAAAGTATAGTACATGCAACTTACAGGGAAAAGATTCAAGTGGAAAAATCAATAGACAAGGAAAATATGAATGGTATGCTCGGATTTATAGATTACACGACCAGTCTTGAATACAAAAAATAAAATAAAAAATTGAAGGAAATGTGAGCCACTCTTAATGGACTGACATCAAGATATATTGATCAAACTATTCCACGTTCTTCCTCAGCACGATACTGCTTTGACGAACGAAGTTTCGCTGGCAACGAATTCATATCGAATATTTCAGAATACAGTATACAATGAAGATGTTCGACTCACCATCCTGAAGACGAAATCTCACTTCAACTAGTCACTTATAATTATGATCTTGACCTGCAACATGGAATCGCGGAAAAAATGAACAATAAGAAAATTCCAACTAAAAAAAAGATCAAAAATTACGCATCACCCGGCTTACTTTGGAACGAAATTCCGAACAAGAATGAACGACAGTAATTTTCACTGCAAGAACACGAAAACGTATTCATAATCAAAATATCACACACTATGCAAGACACATGGGGCTGCTTCGCTTCTATACTGTATACAACCAGCAAATCCGATCAAGTATTTTGGTTTCAAGATGCAGTACGGTCTCCTTTGGACTTCTGTGACTGAATTATGATCCCGTAATGAGTCTAGTTACGCATCACCTGAACATTTTTCACGTACAAAAAAATAATCTCATCCGAATTTCGGGGACATCCGTGCGTTCTTCGGAAATTCAAAGAATGCTTCACTCAGCAATACACGACCTGGTCCCGACAGTTGAAGTGTGGCGCTGAAGCCGCTGCAGATTTACGTCAAGCAACACCAGAAGCCTTCGATCTCATGAATACAAACATGCCACACAAAAATTTGAGAAGTATGGTACCTTCATTGTACGTGATCAACTGCCGAAGTGTGACTGACCTTAAAGTTATGTTCGACAGTGCGTACATTATTTTACACATGACTGGATTCAGAAACCGTGAATGGCCAAACCTTGTAGCAAAATGATCCCAGGTACGAGTCAAAATAAGTCAAAGGTATTTGCTTTATAATTGAGCAAACATTTGACCCAGTTCTGCCACACAATATTGGCTTCTCAACTGTAGACAAGTTTCGTCTCTGATCCATTTGTTGTCGCTTTCGATTCAAAACAAAAACAAAAAACCATGCGCTATCAGTATTCTACCGTAATTTTTGTGTCAGAGGAATAGCACAAGATGGCGTCGTGGATAATTTTACTCAGCTGTACTTCGGCGCAATAATTATATTCACGCGAAATAATAACGACTTTTTCAATTGTAATTCAGAATACTGTATGAGGAAACTCATGAATTATGATTTTCACGTCAGACAGAATGTGAAGATCATCAGGACACATTGGTTTACGCACGCAATTTCATTGGAGAGTGAAGTTTTGAATATCATCGATTAACAAAATACCGCGCCACATGGGCGTTTTCATCACAATTGCTTAGCCAATCTAGATACATCACACACTGGTCGTCCTGCCCGTCAGCCCGTTCCTTCAAGAAAAACGCACTAAAACAACCTCTAACGTATTCCGAAAGTCCATCGACTTCGTTCGCAGGAAATTTTGGATTGGCTTGACGAGCTGTCACGAAATCAAAGGTGTAGTTCGTGATGAAACGCGCAAACGAAACGTCGTATCCTTTCGACCTCAGCAAGGCATCGACTTGCACCCAGCCACTCAAATGTAACTCCTCCGCAGATTTGAATCGCGAAAAAAAGGCAGCCAGAGTATCTCGCAGTTGGGGTGGCTCTTTCTTCCCGTGCTTTTCCAAAAACATCCCAGCTAAAACGACCTTCCACTGGTCGTGCGAATAATGCTCCAGTAGAAAGTCGTACGGAGAATATTGGAAATCTTCACACGCAGAGACGGATTCCACAGATATAGAGACTTCTCCTTCGCAAAGAATCTGCTCAGAACCATCTTCAGTAAAGACGGAGTCTTCTGGGTCACTCAAGCCGATTGTTTCGTCCTGGTCCGGCGAGGGACCGACCGAATGATCGAGTTCAGCTTCAGGAAATATGATATTTTGGCGAGAAAAATCGAAATCGTCAACCGATACGCCGTCATATCCGCCCTTCTTCAAGTAAGCGCACACTTGAGATCTAGACCTCAAAACCCGACCGGTAGGCGACTGAACGTATACGTCGTATCTTCCGATTGTTTTTCCAGATAATCGCTTCCGTAAAATTCGTGTCCACCCCGGCGGCGCGCCTTCTTCTGTACGCAACACTTCGGTAGGTTCATGCTTCCGCATTTTACAAATAATGTCACTTTCCTGAAAGGAAGAAAAAAAATACATTTCACGAAGGTCTGAAGCAAGGGTGCCCAAGATACGGCCCGCGGGCCAGATCTGGCCCGCGGAGGCCTTCAAACTGGCCCTCAGACCATCCCATCAAATTTGCCTTATTAGCTGAGGATATATCTAGCAAAATTTCAAAATTTTCCTGAATAGAAAGTTTTACAATGTATTCGCATTATTTTGTTCAAAGAAACTTCAAAATTTGTTTGCTTAATGCTTGCAGACTGCATAAAAAATACAAGAATAAGTTAGTGATTTTAACTATATTTCTGGAAGCTTTCAAAATTTTCAGTTTGAGTGAGCAATTGAAGTTGCACACTCCCTTCTCCCATGCTTTCAGCTGGCCGATGTATGTAGCTTTCTGAAGACACTGTTTTCATTTTCAGGAACTGGTACAAAAGTGATGCATAATTCATTTAAATGCAGTGATCTCTTAAAGAAAACTAATTGAGATCACAATGCATTGTACTATTGCATATTTGTGATTAACTGAATCAAGTATTACGTTGCTAGTTCATAATTTTTAGGAAGATGTGATTTTTTGTGCTGGGAAATATGGGGTAAGGATAACAAAAATTTGCTTTAAAAAGATAAGTCTGAGTTGAATTGCAGCTTTTCCTATAGAGAAAAAAAGTTGAAAATTGAATTTGTCCTTTGCATAAACATACACAGCATAAATAGAATTTGAGCTCTGTCAGATAAATGGAAGATGCAGAGATTTAAGAGTTAACAGTGATCTTCTGGTTGAAGAAAATAATAATTGGATGAGACAATTTCTCATTCAACAAAGGTTTGAATAAAAAATGGCCAAAAGGAGTGACACACAAAAGATTGACAATCAATGCAGAGTGTTTAATGGAGAATGGTCAAAAAAATATTTCTTCACTATCTTCAATGGTAAAATGCTTTGCTGGGTTTGTCTTGAAAAAATTTCAGTTTCCAAGGAATGCAGTTTTTTTCTGGCATTTCAAGACCAAACACAAAGACTTAAGGATAAATTACTCTGAGAAATTTCCAAGCTTGCTTAAAAGAATGAAAGGGACGTGCTGACTTTCGTTAAATTCAAATGAGTCTAAAATGTGGAAAAATTTTAGAGGAGTCTATTTATTTTCAGCATTGTGGCCCGCAGAGAAGGCTTTTTTTCATGTTGCCCTTGACCACTTTTGAGTTGGGCACCACTGGTCTGAAGCATTCTTTCACCTTATAACACAACGTCATCATACCAGCAACCTTTTCCGACGAAAGTAGCACACTCATCCTAGAAGTTTGGTACCTCGAAAATTCAAATACGTTATATGGTTGACTGGTTAGAGTACGAGGAAGCAGTTATCAAAAGAATAGGCGCACATCGTGGGATTGAACAAATTACGAAACCTAGCCGTTCAGGCATCGTATTTGGATTTTTTTATCAGCTAAACATTGTGTGCATTAGTCGACGGCGTCCGAGATTTGCATGTGAAGTGATGACCTCTGTCAAAATGAACTTCACACGAAATTGACAGCTCGAATGTTAAAAAACCAGGTCTCACTAGAAGTTTGCCCCACATCATGACGGAAACGATGCGGCAAAAGTATGAAAATTGAACTAATTTATAAAAGTATTGAAACGTAATGTACTTTCTCCAAGATATCACACATATGAATCATCCGAAAATAAGCATACCCCTTTCGTCGAATAGAAGAGGAATTGTGAACTAAATTTGAAAGCGAAAGAGCGTCCTTCTTGAGAAAAAATAAAATGGGGGTTCATAGGGCACCCCGATTGCTTCTCAATTTTCGAGCAAATATGGCACAGAAAATTATCGGGCTCTTTCATTTCTGAAGTTGTTGCTTTTACAAGTTTTTTTTTCGTCGATGATTACACACACACGCAACGCAAGCATGGCTAAATCTGCCTCAAGTTTTAGTGAACACATAAGAGGTCTAAATAGGACCTCTATGTGCACACATCTTCCAAATAAAACCTGTTCACTCCACAGTTGAGAGGCTGACCGAGACAGGAACCCAAGCAGAGATGCACTCATGAAGAAGGAAAGATCCGCTATAGAAGTTGCAACAAGCCCAATCTACCAATGCACGAACAATCGCTCCTAATCAAGCATCATAGCTCTGGACGCTCCTACATCAGAAACAGTACACTAAAATCACGGCTCCTCGTTGAAGATAACTGCATCTATATGATTCTCTCATAAAAAAAATAAGGTCACATGAGACTGTAAGAACGCATCCAAGCGAGGCCATCTTTCGTACTGGCGTGCGACGGTATATATTCACATCCTATCCAACCATCGTAGCCCAAGTCCTCAAGCAACTTGAACATATATGAATAGTCAATTTCACCGGGTGTATCGGGTTCTCCACGATGCGGAGCTTGAGCAATTTGGATGTGTCCTAAAACATAATTCAAAAAATTTGGATGCGTCGCAAGATCATTGTCGAAAATCATCATACCGATCATTGGCAGAAGATCTGTGATGGTTCGAGTAATGTTCCCTGATATCAGTTGCAAGTGAAAAACGTCCAATTGCAGCTTCAAGGCGGACGAATCAATACCTCTCAGAATTTTAACGGCTGTAAAACATCGGACGATTTCAGTGATGCAAGAAAATTTGCAGTACGTCAATTAGTAATCCTGACAGTACCATGGTCATAACTCGACAGATGGTACTTCGGAATGGTCCAGGGATTAATGGGTTCGATCAACCCTGTAATGCCAGCATTCTCCAATACAGGCACAGCAAGACGGAGGTTCTTCATGTATGTCTCGTCGCATGTGGATGACTCGTTCGTCGACTTGCCAGCCATGATGTGAATTCTCATTTGAGAATCATAAAAATATGGAACATTCCTCTTTCAATAGGAGCTAAGTCATTCCAACTCACCGAGAACACTTGAGTATTTTCGCATACTTCACTGATAAATCGAGAGACTGAAGGAATTCTTTCTCGCGCCCAGGTAATGCTGCTAGACCTAGCTCGCCAACATCTAAGTTTCCTATTTTACTGAACAAATTTATACTTCGATTTTAACCAGATGTACAATTCAAGCTACCTGGAGGAGAATTGATCAACACTTGCTCAACACCAGCGGTTTCCAGAGCCCTTCCAACATCTTCGGCTGAGAAATCGTAAGGAAATGCACACTCGACGGCTGAGAAACCCGCGCACTTCGCGGCACCATATCGTTCCAAAAGAGTTCCCACCTCCGTGAACATCATCGATATATTTGCAGCCAACTTCAGTTTTAAGGGAGCCATTCTATCTTCGACGCAACCGATTCTGTGGCTTGATCAGAGTAAGAAGGCATCGCATGATTACATTCTGCCGTACTGTACTATGGTAACTGTAACAAGTTGAAATGCCGTTTCGTAGGAATCCCACAGGACACATCCATCACATCAAAATCTTTCGAAATATTGTATATCAACTTCAACGATAGCTTCCGCGTACGCACGCATCCTTTCAGAAAAATGTGCCCATCTTTCCGAGCATTGTGCGCAACTACAGTACTGTACTACGTATCTAGTTTGTTTACTCCGGCAGGAACAGCTGCTTCCTCCTGACATCTGTCGCGCAAACGCGAAATTAGCCGTAACAAATCAACTTCCCTGGTTTTAAGTTCGGAGTGCAGTTCTAGACACCAACCGAACCTTACGTTAAATTGCGCGTGGATGACTTGCACGGTCATTTTACTAGCATTTTTCCTTAAGGAAAATTTCACGTAAATTGCACAAAGAAATGAGAAAATTTTCAGTGCAGTCAAATCAATGATCACAGGTGTGGCAGGCAGGGCGTACTCTGGTGGTGTAGTTTCTAATCATATGGAGGGAGATGCTAAATTGGGCGGGTTGGGTGGACTGACTTGCCTTTATATATTTTCCATCATTGTGAAGCTTTGTCCAGTTCTTACTTGAAAGGAATTCTCATTTGAAGTGTTTTCCATCAAATGAGGGGGTTTTCTATTCTCATTTGCAGTTGGCTTTAGGGTTAATTTTGTTTCTTGAGTTTTACACCATGATGTGTTCTGGTGATTTTTCAAAGTCTCAGGAAAAGCTGTGTAGGTGGACTGGCTTCCTGCTGTTTTCTCTCATTGTGAAACTTTGTTCTGTTGAGAATTGTTATAAGTGATTTTTCCTGGTGGACTGACTCCCTGGTTATTTATTCTTTCATTGTAACACTTATGATTTTTTTCAAGTGTTTCTCATGTTATCTAGATTTGTGGTGACGTGACTTGAGAAATGTGAAGGCAATGTCCATGGATATTTTCTTGAAATCTTGATACAAGGCGTCCTTAAATTTCGCAAACTAATTGAACACGCTGAAGAAGAAATACATGTACTAGAAGCAGTGCTTCGACTAGGAATTACGAGAATGTTCGAGAACCTTCTATGAAGCTCTGGGTGGCACTGTGAAGGTCAGAAATTCTTAGTTACTTTGTGATGATATGTGCGGTAGAAAGTGAATTTTTGTTGTAGCAAAACAACTGTGTGAAGGTCTTCTCCACGATAAATCATTATCTCTCCTGGTGTTCTGCAGGATTTTAAGATGCACTACTCAGACATGGACTCCAAAGGAAGTGATGTTGGTGTTTTGGAAAGTTTTGATTGCTCAGACAATAAAGCATAGTAAGATTTCTCCTCAGTAACTACAAGCCCACACTAGACGAAGGTAGACTCGGAATGACTAGACACCAGCAATATCGGGATACTGACAGTCTATTCACATAAGTACACTTTCGCACACATAAATCAGAGATCTGCACTTGTCAGAGGTTCACGGTAGAATGAGGCTTGGCGTGCCTCTCACTATACAAGATGGCCGGTCGCTGGCGCGCAGGCCGTTGCGCCGGCGTACCCTGATTGGGTATGAGGTCAGAACGAAGCTCGTATCGAATACGCGTTATTCTTGTTGCGCGGGACTAATGGCCGCTGGCCGTTACTGCATGCAATCAACTGTTGGTAGATAATCCGCTGAATTTGCAGTGCAATGAGATTGACACAGTATGTAATTGCCCTATGTCATCGCTGGATTCTGTCATTGATGATTCCCATTATTTTTGCAGATCAAAGGTAATCCCTTTGCATATGATGAGTACATCAAATTAATTGGCATCCAAAGAAAATGTGGAGACAAAGTGAAGTGCCAAAGTGCGAGGGATCGGATGTTGGAGCATTTTCCATTGACGGAAGGCAAGAAACATTTTAAATGTTGAAACGCATTTGTTTGTCCATGCTGACAGAAGATTAATTGTTCCTTTTTGTATGCTTCGTAGAAATGTGGCTTTCCTGGCTTCACGTTGAAATTGAATCTTGCAAGTTGGAACATGGGTTACTCGAGCATCAAATAATTGACATATTTCAGCATGCATTGAATGATTAAAATATACGTGAGTTCGACGGGTTATTTTTATAATTAAATCATTTATTTGATTAATTATAAGATTTGGAAGCAATTTTTTTGACCGTCAATTTCAAGGTGTCAGTCTTCACCTCTGATCAATTTTAAATTTCAGATGTGCGAAACTTGCACATATGGAAATTGCCTATGCAGTTAGATAATCTCAATTTTACAGTGAATCTATGTTGATTCTGAATTCCGGAGTGCAGTATACAAAATTTTTCCACCTTTTTCTTCAGCTGTGGCAATTTGGATCAAGTATGCAAAGTTTCTGGAGCGCAATGCTGATTTTTTGTGGGTTTGGTAAATCATTGAAAAAGCTATCTGTGATTGTGGAGAACATTCATCCAAGGGGCACAAAATATGGCTGACTGCCATCAAATACATGGGAAAACGTAGTGGATCAGAATTATGTGGTAGATCAATTTTTGAAGATGACGTGAAGGATATTGTCGCAAGAATTTTGGAAATCCCTCTTCTGATCCCTGAAAAAATTTGGGTAAAGTTGGAGACTGTAGCTTCCTCCAAGAGCTTTGAAATCTGTAAGCACAAGGAACACTTGGAGAAAGAACGTGCCAAGTATATCAACCAGTGTGAAGCGGAGCTCAGTGTAAGGTGTAATATAGTTTTACTTTTGTGAATTCTTTGTGATACACTTCCAATTTCAGACTGCCAACAACAAGCTGAATGTGTATAGAAATTACTTTAAATTGGAGTTGGACTTCAAAGCACCAAACTCATAAATTATAACGCTTTATAAACAAGCAGTCCGTGATTGTTGTCTCAATGGAGCTTTATGGATTGAATCCGTAATATGGATAAAGCAATCAGGTCAACAGCATCAGAACATTACCATTGTCGATAAGAGTGTTGCGCAATGTTCCGTGGTCTGGTGCAGTTAGGGTATCAAAGTTGTGTCTTCTGATGGAGGATGAAGGAACGAGTGAGGAAAGAAGAGGTTAGTTTGAATGCAGTTGAAAATGCAAGTTCGTTGGGTCAAAATGCAGATCATCTGCATATTTATCCATTCTTAGTACTGTAAAGTAAAGTAGCTGTTGTAGTTACTCCTGGAACCATTCATCCTGCTTCTGGAAACATTCTTGATCATCACGCTCCAATGCTGTTCCAAATCAAGTGCTTATTTTGTTGGGATTGCTGTCCATGTTCTGTTAAAATTATAACAGTTATTATTATTAATAATGGAATGTACAAATCAGGTTTTCATGTTATGAATGCCCAAGTCAGGTGTTTTGAATTTCAAAAAGTACAAGATATTTGGCATTGATGTTTTTAAAAACTCCCAAGTTTGGTATTCTGCAATCAACAACCCTCTGCACAACTTTGAAATGCTGGGAAAAATGAACTCTCCCAACTAGCTTGGATTATTAAAAAAAACACATCAGGCACAAAATGAACACAATAGTCAGGCTTTCATGTTTTCATGAATGCACAAGTCAAGTTTTCATGAACGCACAAGTCAGGGCTTTCATGTTTTCATGAATGCACAAGTCAGGCTTTCATGTTTTAACTACTGTACCAGACTTGGGCGTTCATGAGAACATGAAAGCCTGACTTGTTTGTTCATGAAAACATGAAATCCTGACTATTGTGTTCATTTTGTGCCTGATGTGTTTTTTTTTAAATAAGCCAAGCTGGTTGTGAGAGTTCATTTTTCCTAGCATTTCAAGTTGTGCAGAGGGTTGTTGATTTCAGAATACCAAACTTGGGAGTTTTTAAAAACATCAATGCCAAATGTATTGTACTTTTTGAAATTCAAAACACCAGACTTGGGCATTCATGAGAACATGAAAGCCTGACTTGTGCGTTGATGAAAACATGAAAGCCTGACTTTTGTGTTCATGAAAACATGAAAGCCTGACTTTTGTGTTCATGAAAACATGAAAGCCTGACTATTGTATTCATTTTGTGCCTGATGTGTTTTTTTTTAATAAGCCAAGCTGGTTGGGAGAGTTCATTTTTCCTATAGCATTTCCAAGTTGTGCAGAGGGTTGTTGATTGCAGAATACCAAACTTGGGAGTTTTTAAAAACATCAATGCCAAATGTCTTGTACTTTTTGAAATTCAGAAAAATTATTTCCCCCAACATGCATGGCTTATGTAAAAAAAAGCACATTAGGCACAGATAATGTGTTTTCTATTTTTTGATGTAAGATCAATTGGTTACATAATGCATCCTGAAATTTACCAAATTATGAGAAGTTCACAAACTTTTGAAGCACATATCATTTTTGTCTTCTTCATCACCACAACAAATGTTCATGCTTGTCAATCAATTAATATATCACCAGAATGCATCATTTTGTTAAAAAAAATCAAATTTGAAAGAAAACTGCAAATAAGAAGTAAAAAATTCACTTGATGGAAAACACTTCTAAAAAGAATAAACTGAACAAGGTTTCACAATGAGAGACAAAATATCAAGGGAAGTCAGTCCACCCAGCACCCTGCCTGATGGAGTGTCTGTGAGGTGTCTCCCAAGAGTTTTACAATGATAGAAGAAATAAGCAAGTCAGTCCACCAACACAACTTTTCCTGAAACTGGGAAAAATCACCAGAAAACATGATGGTGTAAAACAAATTTCACCCTGAAAGCCAACTGCAAATGTGAATAGAAAATACTTCATTTGATGGAAAGCACTTTTAATAATAATAAACAGAACAAAGGTTTGACAATGAGAGACAAAATATCAAGGGAAGTCAGTCCACCCACCCTGCTTGATGGAGGGTCGGAGGGGTTCATCCCGCGGTAAGATTTGTTCATGCAGAACAGACTCTAGAGTCCATCCTGCCTTAATTCAGGGTGTACTTTAGAGTCCATCCTGCCTCAATTGAGGGTGTACTTTAGAGTCCATCCTGCCTAGGCAGGGTGGACTCTTGAGTCCAAATTGAGGGTAGAGTACGCCCTGTTTGCCACACCGGGGATAGGAGGAAGTGCGTGAGCCAGCAAGAAACGAGAGAGTTGGCAACCGTGCGGGTGGTGTGACTATCCGGTCGCTGGCAACTCTGCTGGCGCCCGCGTTATTCCATCCGTTTTACCAGGGGTGTGTACGCGCATAGGATGTGAGAGAGCGGCTGGCTATACAGTGACGAAATCTCCCTTACTCCTATAGCCAGTCGAGGACCCGCTTCAAATATGGGCCGCATTTAGTGTAGAAAGAAAAACGCACAGCTGTGAAGTTTTTCTTCCTCACATCCGCCACTTTTTCGTTTTTCCAAGTGATATTGGTGTAGCGACAACGTCCATCGAGTGGTGAGCAAGTGTTGGTGTTTGATCTTGGTTCTTGTCTTCATTTTGTTTGTTCCTGTCTCTGTCTTGAAAAGTGCTCGTGGTGTGTGTGTGTGTGGGTTGTCCTTGTTGGATTATTTCGGTTTTATTGGTTTCCTGCTGTTTTACTGGAGTGAGGCTGTGAAACTGTCGGTGTGGAGCAAATGTGATGATATTCTTTTCGAAGGAGGCGTTGGTTGCCTGAGACAATGTAGTGAAAAAGATAAGAACCTGTGTGGATTCGAAGTCTTAGCATCACTTGAGGCGGTTCTTCTCTTGAAGTACTGTACCTTCTGGTTTCTGCTATGAACGCTGGGTCGGCTTGTTCGTATTTTCTTGGAAGTATTGTTTACAAATTTTGCGTGGATTATCGAAGTGTTGAGATAAACTAGGCTTTCGAAATAATTATGTGTAGTCGTGTTGTCGAGGCTCTTGAATTGGTTGAAGTGAAAGTGATGGTGGAAAGCGTTTGTTTCCTCAGTGTGTATTTGAAAGATTGAAGTCAGATCACATGAACAAATCGGAAAATTACTGAGTTGTGATCGTATAGACGCTGACAGATTTTTGATCACACACGACGATGATGATCTTTTTAAATTAGGAAAAAGCTGGTGACACTGTTTGACTTGCAGCTCTTGTCGAAGTTATGTTCGCATTGTTGAAGCTAGAGATTTTTCGGGATAGTTCTTGTTATTTAGGTGGAGTGTATAATTTCAGACCCGCATTGTGTTTATGAACTTTATGTGAAGTTAGTTTTTACTTCTAGGCTGGGTTTCCAGCTTTTCAAGATGTGTGTGTTTTATTGACGTGTTGAGAAATATTCTGAAACATGGCTTCTTAAAAATGTAGGAAGACGCTTCATATGTTCACATGCTCTCGTGTGAGTGTTCAAAGCAAACTGGTTTATTGAGGTTTTTTTATGTGTTGAAAATTTGTTTTATGTGTGGTTTGGGTATTTTCAGAGCATGTTACCGGAGTGCATCGCTCTACTAGTTCTTGATCCGTGGATGGAGTCATTTTCTTGTGCAAGACGGAGTGAAGTGCAATTCTTAGCATGAAATATGGATAGGTCATCTCGAGTTCCGCCGTTTCTCTTCTAAAATAATATACGAGATCTTGTGTGGTTCTTTGAAGATGAAATATTGTACGTTGAACACATTTCCGAAGCGTGTTAGAGTGAAAGAAATGGATACACTTCATCCTATTTTCGAATTGCAAGAATGCGGAGCTTACAAGGGATGAACATTTTATTTATTTATAGAAGTGTGTCTCGTCATCCTGTGCTGAACAATATTTAAATTTCAATGCTCTACCACCCGTGATCCAGAATTTTGTTCATTTCGAAAGACGGATTCAGAAATTCGTGAATGGAGCTGCGAAGTTGCATGAAAAGATCGTGTACGAATTACCGACGACGAAGCACGTCAACATGTCATCATCGGAAGAACTACTACAGTAAATGAATGCCATTCTGCGTGATAGCCTTGTGCGCATTGCGATTTTTCCCTTCTCCCGCTGATTTCCTGACGCGATAACGAGACATGGGCGTGTTTCTCTCGTCATCACCCATTCTTTTTTTTTCGTCCTGATGAAGAAATTGGGTTTCGTTTACAGGTTCGTGGCACACTTGATCGCGTGTGAGACGATGAAAGTAACAGGTGGCCGTTGGGTGCTTGTGTTTCATCAGCAAGTGGCAACGCTCGCGAAGCCGCGTTCCGTTTTCCCGAGGTGTGTACGCGCATATGGTGTGTGTTGTGTGTGTGAGTGAGTGTGCCTTTCGGGTGACGAAACATCTCCCCGGGTTTAAGCGGCCGGCCATCACAGAGCGCCTCGAATTCGGGCACGGATGGAGAGAGTGAGAGAGAGAGACATACTCGCAGCTGTGGACGTTTTTCATTCACTCAGCCGCCATTTCGGGGGTTTTACTATACTGTATCTTTTGAGTGAGGTCGAATTCACGAAAACGTTCGACGAGCGTAGGTTTGAGTTTCAACCGCGTGTTTTAGTGTACAGTATTATATTGTATACCTTGTTACTCATTCTTTCAGAGACTCTTGATTAGACGAGAGGACTTTCGAGGATCGATTTTCCAGACAGAGAATCCTCGAGTTATTTTTTGCGACAAAAATGTCATCATGAGTACATATACTACGAATTTTCTTGCGATCAGGAATTTGGTGGGGCTTTTTGAAAAAAAAAAAACCTTTCAATGAATGAGCCATATGTAGGTACGTTAGGTGTGGTTGGTTGGCCTTCTGGATATTTTCTGGACCGATCCCGGTTGTGTGAGTGGTGTACTGGAAATTTTTTTTTGTTTAGTTTTTTTTACTCCTCTGAGTTTTGCCTGATGTTATCCAAGTTGAGTTGGTTATGTACAGGCCATATTAGGCTGGTAGTCGTGGGTGCCTACATTTCCGGGTTTGATCCGCAGATGATATCTACGTCTTGTGGATTTTAATTTTACAACCCTGTTGCCCCAAAGGCAAAGGTTATTTTGTATTTTTTTCCCGTGTAATCACGCTGTAGGTTTTTTAATTGAAAAAAACGGGATTCAAATTTTTGTGTAATTTGGATTGTCATTTTGTGGATGTTGGTATTGTTTCTCATTATGTGAAGTTGATCGGTATTCTGGAAGAGTCTCTTGATTTTTCTTTCAAATTATTTGCGTTATGACGATACATTTTTCTGCTGACGAGATTTTTTTTTCTAAAATTTGTTTTCTTATGTCAGTAATCCAGGAAGAAAGACTGTAGTTGGTTCACAAGCGGAGAAAGTTTAATGGGATTTACGTGAACTTAATTTTTAATTGATCGAAGAGCGGAAATTGGGTTTTTCCGCATTTTTGGACTGAAGTAATTTATCATGAGCCTCTCTGGCGTGTTCTCCCAATTATGGAAATGAAGATTATTATTTTTTCTTCGAGGTTATTCCGATTTTAATCATTGGTGTATCCACTGAAGATCTCACTTACTTTTCACAATTTCTGCGCTTGATCTGGGAAAAGTACGCTGCAAGGAATGATTCATTTTTTTTTGGACGTAATTTTGACATGTTTGAGATTTATACTAATTAGTTTCTGGAAAGAAAAATGCAAGTCCGAAATTTGATCTACCCAAGTACTTTTACAGTGTTTCGTCGGATTCCGGTGAATTAGGATTGCGTTTCAGTGCATATTTCTAAAAATTTTTGAAGATGGTCAAATATTTGATATCGTCGTCGTTGTGGTGTTTTTAATCTGATACCACTTGAATATTTGCGTTTTCAGTAAAAAAAACGGTGAAACGAGTGGGAATCGGAATACTGCACACTTTTTGCGTACATGATGGAATGTTATCAGTGTTCATTCTACTTCCGGTAAATTAGGGGTTGAATTTCAGTACATGAGGTATTTTCTAAATTCGTCTTACCGTTTTTTTTATTTTGTACGATATCGTAGTTGTTGCGATTTTAATCTTATTTTACAACTCTCGAATTTTCGCGTATTCCGTGAACAACAGTGTTTTCGTGAAACGAGTGAGAATCACGATTCAATCCAAGTGTAGATGACAGAGTGTTATCAGTGTTTTTTTTCTACTTCCGGTGAGTTAGGATTCCGTTCCACTACAAACAGTATTTCCAAAATCGTCCTGCGGGTTTTTATGGTATTGATATCGTTTTTGTGTATTGAATCTGGTATGATATCCTGGTGAATCATTTTCGCGTTCATTGCAATGGAGCGTATAGAGTGAAAACAAGGTTTCCATGAAACGAGTGAGAATTAAGATTCAATAGAGTGAAATCTTTTTACAACAAATATCCGTGCAACAAACTTTCAATGCTGTATAATGAAATTTTTTCAAAGTCCTAGCAGAAATCCTTTAGAGTAAATGTTGTAAAAATCTGGTCATTACCATTACAAAACAAAGTTGAAATGGTACTAACAAGCATTTGATCTGAATAACTGGTGAACACTAGCACTTTGTGTTGAAGTTCTTTTTCAGCAATTCCTGCACAGTTTTGCATGGGTGGATGTTTCAGAAAAGCTCACAATTTCTACACAGCAGTAGGCTTTCTGAAAAATAAAAACCCCATTTCAACATGAGTTTTGCTGAGTTTATAAACCCCCTCCCACCATCTTTCCTAAGTCAGAAAGAAAAGTTGAGAGAATGTTCAGGTGGATTTTGAAGAATATTTGTCCTTGATTCCACCTTATGTCCAAGGAACCATGCAGTCACATTCATATTATGAATGGGAAATTTAAGACTGTACCTGCCTTCATTGGGGATTTTTCATTAAGAAATCACATGTTACTCAAAAAAGTTTGTTATACAGTACTGGAATTGGCAAATTTGTTGTAACAAGATTTTTTATAACATTTACCCTATAGGATTTCTGCAATGACAAAAGTTTATTAAACACTGAAAAAACATCTGAGAAGGACAGTGTTCAACATATGCTGGTTTAGTTTTTGAAACACCTTCCAATCAATCAAACATTTTGAAAATATTTTCACAACAAATCATTTGTTCCAACAAATGTTTTCTGAAGTACCCCACAAGTTTCCTGTAACAAGATTTCACTGAATTAGTTGAGATGATCAAATTTCATCAGTGTTTCTTCTACATTTGCTGGTATGTAATTTAGTTTCTGTAAATGGTGTATTTCAAAACTTGTCTTGCAGTTATTCCATGTCTGCATATTGTTATTGTGAATTAAAAATCATACCATACCTATTTCAGATTTTAAACTAATGAAAGTACATTCCAGGTGCAAGAGACATCTGAGTGCTGAGGCACTTACCCATCCTCAGAGGGATTTTACTTTCAAGTGCAAAGTTACATTTATGGCTGCAAAAATGAAGGAAGGTGGAGCATCCCCATGCATCCCTTGGATGTTGAAAGAGGACTCATTAAAGTCTCTGATCACAGGTATCTAAAGACACAAGCACATACACCATCAGCAAATGCAATGTTGCATTACCCATTATGTAATAAAAACTTGCTTCTAACAAAGTGAAATCAGCACAGGAAAAATGATTTACCTTATGGCACAACTCCCAAATGCACAAAATTCTGAAGCACATAACTCTGCCAATGCTAGACCAATAAAAAATAAACAAGGTGTTTAATCTAAGTTGAAGATGTTCTCTGTATTTTCTTTAATCGTGTAAAGTTGTAAACAATTGATCCAACTGCTGGATCCTGGGATATTCTCACTTTTCCAAACCTGCCTTTTTCTTTGGTGATGAGAATCTGTGAAACAGATGCTTATCTCACTGATGCACAAGCTCCTGGTGCAAACAGTTGCTTCAAAAACCTAATTGCCTGAATGAATTTATTTATGCAACATATACCCCTTGATTTTTTTTTTTGCCTGAACAGATAGTACAGTACAGTGAAAACAGTGTTTCTGTGAAGCAAGTGAGAATTGTTGAATTTCAATGAAAGATGATGCAATATTATCGGCGCTTCCTCCGCTTTTGGTGAGTTGGGATTTCATTTCATCGCATGCTATATTTTCGAAATTTCGTCTTGAGGTTTTTACTTTTCTTAGTTATTGAGGTGATTTCATTCTCTTGTCATATACCGTTTGAATTTTCGCGTATGCAGTACCGTGAAAACAATGTTTTTGTGGAGTGTGTGAGAATCAAAATTCAATTCTAGTTGATATGATGGAATGGTATCAGAGGTGTTTCTTCCACTTCCGGTGATTCAGGATTCAATTTCATTGCTTACTTGATTTCCAAAGTCGTTTTTCGCCTTTTTCTTTGTGCTCATAAAGTGGTTGTTGTTGTGGGGATTCCAATCTCATGTACGATGGAAGCCCGTCTTGAAGTTTCGTGTTAGCAGTGGACCTATAGTGAAAATACGAGTTCCCTGAAACGAGTGTGAATCAGGATTCAATTTTAGTGGCGACGCCAGAACGCGTCGTTGGGGTTTGTATCGTCTGTGTGTTGTGTGTGTGTGTGTGTGTTTGACAGGGTTGGGTGTGGGGGGTTATTTTTTTCATTTTATCTATCTGTGAAAACCTGGGAGGAAACCGGGGATTCAGTTTCCTGTGAGTATAAAGTGGAGCAGGGCGGCGGAGAAAAAAAAAAAAGAACCTGGCCTGGAAATGCGAAGATGTGCCTCTCACCTGCAGACTCTCGCAGTCCGGGTAAATTTTCTTCCCAGACATCAAGGCTTGCCAACTTTTCTCTCCCTGTTCTATACTGGGGTTCAGACTGCAGGGAAATAAATGAAAATAAAATAGTGAGTCCCCGAGATGCGGACGTAATGGGTGCATCAAGAGTGTATTTAAGTTGAGTCTAATTTTCCCTTAGACTTACATAACATAATTTTTAATTGGTGTATTATGAAAGAAATATTCTGCAGAATTCCATGAAAATAAAAATTGTCTCCCAATTTAAACTGATTCAATCAATATAATTCATCGCAATATGAACATTTGAGGAATTGAATACTGATACATCTGTACAGTGCATAGAAATGTTGGCATTCTCTGTAAAAATAACATTCAAGTGAAAAAGAAAGAAGGAAGTCCCTCTCTGCTGGAGGTATTTTTTTAAAATCTGCTGAATGGATGGTAAATTGGTGAAAGAAATGCCTGAGAACTTTTCTTACATCAATTTTACGGATGGAAATATCCTGTTTCTTGTAATTTGGCTTGAAATGTATTTGCAATTCTATCACGAAATGTCCCTATGTTGAGTCAGTGTCCTCGTGTTGGACCTTTTTTGTTAATTTTTATGGGAAATAAGTGTGTCTATGTTAAATAGTCTTTGGGTTGAGGTGTCTGCATGTGGTGGTCTCACTGTAATAATGATGATACCCTGCATTATTTTCCTAATGTATGAATGTGTTTCAAAGCAAACAAAATTGGACAAGATATTGGAGAATTTACAGTACAGTAATGGACCTCCCACAAAACAGATTTTTGCACAACTGACTGCCTCTGGAAGTCTTTTCCCTCCTGCGCAACAGATTAAATCCACATAACCGACTTCTGTTGGTTTAAAATTAATGGTGAAGAGTAACATTTTAATTCTCTAACAATTGAATTTGCGTAACAGGAATTGTCACACAACAGACTAGTCTTTTGTACAAATCAAGTCTGTTGTGTTGGGGTTGACATTTAGGTAAATTACAGCATCCTGAGTTCATCAACTTTTCTTTTTATTATTCAAGGGGTTACACGGTTCCGCGCGGATCAACTTGTGGCTAAGCTTGCTGTCCATGGAAAAGTTTCAAAATTTAATTGAGCTTTTCAAGGCTTGCTTCAACACATGGATCAAAAAGGCTGAGAAGTGTGAAAAATTGGTGTTGATGACATTGAGAATGTATTTTAAGCCTGGCTTCTTGGAAATATCAAATAACATGAGATAAATGTTGTAGAAAATCCCTGATGTTCAGATCATTTCCAGTTTGCGCGGGATTGTGTAACCCGTGGTATATACTGTACACTCAATTTCAGAGCACAGAGAAATATCTGCGTGGTAAAAGCTCACGTTGTTTTCCTAATCAGTAGATCTTTTTCAAAGCGAGAATTGGCACAATGATGGATATTGCATTAAGCTCGTTTACAAAATTCAAAAAATGCCATTTGAATGAGGCTGACGATACCTTGCCAACTTTTCTCCATGTTCTATACTTGGGTTCGAACTGCAAAAAAAAAAAAAAACTCGGAAGGTAAATTTGACCAATTATTTGAAAAATTTGTCAAGGTAAATTACAGCATCACGAGTTCATCAACCCCCCCCCCCCCCCTGTTGATGCTCAGGTACGCGAAAATGACACAATGTTGAAAAAAAATTCTTTTTGTAAGTTGCAGCATCGAAAGTTCTTCATTTGAAGAAAACTGATGATAGCTTACCAGATTTTTTTTCTTATTCGAAACCCTTGATCAATTCTACAGAGAAATAATGTTCCTGAAAAAAAAACCCCCGTCGTTTGATTATACAGTATATACTTTTCAGCGCTAATGACAACAGACTAAACTTTCTCGAGTTAAATTACAGTATAAAAAGATCATCGTTCGAAGAAGAAGATGACGATTGTTGAGAAAAAAGAACCTACGCAACTCCTATGCAAGGCCTTTTTCAACTTGTGTAATTACCTTCGTTGGAGTTTTTTCCTGCCTTTTTTTAATTTGTGTATTTACCTTCCTTGGGGTTTTTTTCCTGCCTTTTTTTTAACTTGTGTAATTACCTTCCTTGGGGGTTTTTTCCTATTCCATCAGTGAAAACATGGCCACTTATCGAGTAGCGTGAGTAATACAGTATTTTACTACCAAGAAGGTTGGCGTTTCGAGGAGTGGTTAATTAGTGCACGAAGTGAATGGAAGAAAATGCGAATATCAATCAACCAGATTTGGTCGAAAATATAAACGACGGAGATGTCATTAGAGAGTGACTCGGAAAAATTATTGTGAAAATGGAGAAGAAAAAACCAGGTAGGGGAAACCTTGAAGTGAAGTAAACGCTGTTTGCATACAGTACAGTACCGTACCGTACTTTAAAATACCGTCAAAACTATTAATCTCGAATTTCCATTAGTTGAATACCCTCCTATGTCGAATTATTTTCAAGTCCCTGTCTGACTTTCCTGGAAAGCAATGCATTATAAACCTCCCTAACTCAAAAGTTTCCCCTCTCAAACCTCAAAAAACAAATTTTCTGAAGGCCTTTTGGCTATCATTTTATCAACACAGAACAGATGAAACCAATACAGTACAGTGAGAAACCCAGATGCAGAAATAATTGGTACATCAAGAGTGTCTCTAAGTTGAATTGTCCCTGAGTTGAGTCTTGTTTGATTTGTTATAAAACAAGGCGAGAGACTTAATTGGGCAAATGAATCCTGCTTTCAAGTTCAGGATGCTTTCTTCTCATTTAAGAAGTAATTTCAGCCTCAGAATATCATAATTTACAATTTTGAGCAATTTTTCTACGTTTCCTAGGACAAAAGGGCTTTGTATTATAGCTCAATTCAAAACCTCCCCAAGTCAATTTTTTTCTGGTCCTTTGAAGTTTGACTTTGAGAGGTTTGACTGCAAGTCCTTTGGAACTTTGTTCTTTGACTTCGAGGCCTTTTGGTGGTAGCACCAGTTTCTGCAAGACCAGGGATGTCTTTTTTAATATCCATAATTAGCAGGGCGCCGCAGTTCCTAATAAAGTTCAACTTCAAAAGGTTCAATTACATTATGAAAAACTTGTTTCTTGCTCTTAATGACTAATATCTTCTGTCAACTAATTTAAGAAGCAATTTAAGGGCCAGAATATCACCAATTAAAATTTCCTGCAATAATTCTTCCTTTTTTTGCCCAACAAAAATATGTGTTTCCCTAACTTGATTTTGTTTTGTCTGGTCCCTTGAGGTTGGTCATAACGAGTTTTGAGTGTAATTTGAAAACTAATTTGTCGTCTATTTGAGTAGGAAATACAATTGATGAACAATAAGCGTCCTACCGGGAGTCAACGATTTATTTCAAGTTTAAATATGCTTTCTGGGATGTCAGATCACTTTTAGACGTGCAAAAATCGGATCGCATAGTCTCAAAGTTGCACATGCCCGAAAAAGAGAGTCTCAAGAAAGAAAAAAAAAATACGTGATGCATCAGAAGAAAAAAAAGAAGCAATCCCAATGCAATTAGCGGCATTTTCGTCCTCGTTCGAAGCAGAAATTCCTCTTTCCCTCTCCTTCACGGCGATGATTTTCACGAGACACGGCAAATTCAAGCCACTCAGTAATGAGAACCCGATTGGAGCAGAGAGGACGGAAAAGCAAAAATAAGTGAATAGAAAATAGAGCATTGGCGAAAACAAAATTGGCAGACATCCAGAACACAGCGAGCAAGCTTGGAAGGAACGACTACCGTCGACGACGACGACGAAGACGACGACCGCGTTGGAACTTCCGGTGGGAGGTGGAAAAAAAAGCGAAACATGCAACCCTGTATACGAGCACAAGTTCGTATCGTTTACAGGGTGTGCACGAAGAAAAAAAAGAGGGGGGGGGGCACAAGGAATCTTCAGTTTATGCATGGGAGCAACATCTGGTTAATTCAGGTCAGGTCAGTGATTCAGGTGACATCTGTGTGACACCGGCGTGAAAATAACTCCCATTTTGTATGGTTCAATGAAATACAGTGAGACCCTAAGATGCGGATGTGATTGGTGCATCAAGATTGTCCCCAAGTTTAGTCTCATTTTGCCTTAGACTTACATTTTATAATTTTTAATTTATGTTTTATGTACAAAATACCCACCATAATTCCATGGAAATAAAAATTTTCTCCCAATTTAAACTGATTCAATGAATATATTTCAACACAATATGGATATTCAGGGAATTTAATACTGACAACTCTGTTCAGTGCATAGAAATGTTTGCATTCTCTGTAAAAATAACATCCAAGTGAAACAGAGAGAAGGAAGTCCCTCTATGCTGGAGGTAATTTTTTAAAATCTGCTAAATGGATGGTAAGTTGGTGAGAGAAATGACTAAGAACTTTTCTTACATCAATTTTATGGATGGAAATATCCTGTTTCTTGTAATTTGGTTTGAAACTCATTTGCAATTTATCACAAAATGTCCCCATTTCAAGTGAGTGTCCTCATGTTGGGCCTTTTTTATTAATTTTTTATAGGAAAATGAGTGTACCAATGTCAAATTGTCTGCATGTCAAGGTGTCCTCATGTGTGGGTCTCACTTTAATGATCATTTGATGTAGATTTGAGGGAATTGAAAGCCTTGCATAATTAGTAATTTTGAGACGGGCATTTGTTTCTATTGATGTATGATTTTTTTTATTTTCTATGCAACTGCTGATGAATATTTTCCTGTTAGGTAGAATTTTCATTGTGCTGGATTGATTTTTTCTAATTAATGTATTCAGTGAAAAATTATCCTCCGTAGATTTGTGGGAATTGAAAAGCCTAGAGAAATCTGTTATGTTAAGGCAGGTGGTTGTGTATATTCCTCTACAGTAGAACTCGTTACAACGAAGCGTTCATGACCTTGGAAAGGCTTCCCTATGAACTAAAATTCGTGGAAACGAAATTAGAATAGCATTGTGGCTACTGCTGAACAGGGACCCGCAAGAAAAAAAATTCTTTGTGAGATTTAATTCATTATAACGATGTTCTTCGTAACGAGATACTGCTTTAATTTTTGTATATTTTCTATGCAGCTGCTGGGAAATATTTTCCGGTCAGTCGGAGGTTGTTTTTTTTACTCATTGATAGCTTTTTCATGTGTTGATTAAATTTTGTGAAAATGGTTCTCTGAATCCATTTTTCCTTTTTTTTGGCGGCAAATAAAAATAGACGATTTGAAAATTGTCACCGTATTTTTGGCGGTTGATTCGAAAGCAGTAAATCTCATTCGTATTCTACTCCGTCATTAGGAAGGAAAATCAGCTGGTTTTCGTAAGAAAGCCTTCTTCACAGTTGCTTTAGACCGAGTTCAGTGTGTGTGTGTGACTATTCTACGGGTGATTTGTTTGTGTTCTAGTTGGCGAGTGGATTCTTTTCGAGCCCCGTGTTTGTCCAACGTGTGCATGTTGATGACGGACTTGCTGCTTCCGGAATGCATTTGTTTGGTCATCGTGCGAGAGAAGAAAAGGAAAAAACTTTTAAAATTTTTAACTTGAGAAGAAAAATATTTCCGACAGTGAGGGGAGAAAAAATACGAATGTTTGTATGCGTCGCTTTAAGGATGCCGTGTTTGCGTTTTGGGCTGAAGCGAGGATGAAGGTTAAAATTAACTCGGCCTCTTTTCTCGTGTTAAAAAGCTCTTTCGATCAGGGGAAGGAAATGGGACTAAATATTCTGGAATGTTGTGGAAAATCGCACTTGACTGCGCTTACTTTTTTATGTTTTTGCTTCCCGTATATATTTATATTTATTCTTTTTTGCGTGTGCGTGCAAATTTAATTAGGAGGAATTTGGTTTCATGTGTACATTTTTACGTAAATCCTTGTACTTTTAAAATATGTGGCCTTCTTTCAATGCTTTCGAGGTAAAATTTAAATTCCGTGTTCACCTTTTATAGAATTTGGAAGTTAAATACGAGGAGAAATAAAAAAAATTGGTAATATTTATTGGGCAGGAGTATTTTTTTTTTTCACTGTAGATCAATTGAGTTCTCGGTATGATACATTTTAAGGATTTGTATCGCTCGATATTCAGATTTTCGGCAGGTCTTCATTCGGAATGTTGTGAAAAATCGCAGTTATCTCTGGTCATGTTTTTTTATTTACGCTTCTCGTATTTTCTAATGTTTTTGCCAGTGCGTGCAAATTTAATTAGTGTGGACTTGATGCCGTGTGGTCAATGAATTTAGTTGAGGAGTTTTTACGTAAATCCTATCGATTTGACTTTTAAAATACATACAGAAAAGGCCTTCTCTCGATGCTATTGAGGTAAAATTTAAATGCTGTACATTTAAATACCTTTTCTAGGACTTGGATTTTGAGCCTGAAGAGAAATGAAAATCTGTAGTATTTTTCAAGCAAGATTTTTTCGCTGTACATTAATTGAGCTTTCGGCATGTAAACTTTGGAGAATGTTTCTTCATCATCCCTCCATATTCGGATTTTCGACCCATCTAGAATCGTAATGCACAGTATCATCGAATAATTTTTTAAAATCTTTGAATTGAATAGTTTCTCACGAATGCAAGCCATGAAAATTATCGAAAGTGTCATCAAAGTGATTTCTGATTGTATATCAAGTAGTTTTTAATGATGCTTCCAATGAAATTTATCGTTGAAATAATTTTTGGTTGTTAAATTGGACAGTTCCTTACTGATGCTTCTGATGAAAATCATCAAAGTACCGTGAGACCCCAAGATGCTGATATAATTGGTGCATCAAGAGTGTCCCTAATTCAAAATGTCCCCAAGTTGAGTCTCATTTTGCCTTGGACTACATTTTATAATTTTAATGGGTGTTTTATGTACAAAATAATCACCATAATTCCATGAAAATGAAAAATGTCTCTCAATTTAAACTGATTCAATCAATATATTTCAACAAAATAGGGACATTTGGGGAATCAAATACTTATACCTCTGGACAGTGCATAGAAATGTTGGCATTCTCTGTAAAAATAAAATTCAGGTGAAAAAGAGAGAAGGCTCTATGATGGAGGTACTTTTTTAAAATTTGCGAAATGCATGGTAAATTGGTGAGAGAAATGCCCAAGAACTTTTCTCACATCAACTTCAGGGTTAAAAATATCCGTTTCTTGTAATTTGGCCTGAAATGTATTTGCAATTTTATCATTTGGAGAATGTTTCTTCATCATCCCTCCATATTCGGATTTTCGACCCATCTAGAATCGTAATGCACAGTATCATCGAATAATTTTTTAAAATCTTTGAATTGAATAGTTTCTCACGAATGCAAGCCATGAAAATTATCGAAAGTGTCATCAAAGTGATTTCTGATTGTATATCAAGTAGTTTTTAATGATGCTTCCAATGAAATTTATCGTTAAAATAATTTTTTGGTTGTCGAATTGGACAGTTCCTTACTGATGCTTCTGATGAAAATCATCAAAGTACTGTGAGACCCCAAGATGCTGATGTAATTGGTGCATCAAAAGTGTCCCTAATTCAAAATGTCCCCAAGTTGAGTCTCATTTTGCCTTGGACTTAGATTTTATAATTTTAATGGGTGTTTTATGTACAAAATAATCACCATAATTCCATGAAAATAAAAAATGTCTCTCAATTTAAACTGATTCAATCAATATATTTCAACAAAATAGGGACATTTGGGGAATTAAATACTTATACCTCTGGACAGTGCATAGAAATGTTGGCATTCTCTGTAAAAATAAAATTCAAGTGAAAAAGAGAGAAGGCTCTATGGTGGAGGTACTTTTTTAAAATTTGCTAAATGCATGGTAAATTGGTGAGAGAAATGGCCCAAGAACTTTTCTCACATCAACGTCAGGGTTAAAAGTATCTGTTTCTTGTAATTTGGCCTGAAATGTATTTGCAATTTTATCACAAAATGTCCCAATGTCAAGTCAGTGTCCCTCATGTTGGGCCTTTTTCATTAATTGTTATGGAAAAAGAAGTGTCCCTATGTTGAATTGTCTGCAGGTCAAGGTGTCTGCATGTGGGGGTCTCACTGTATTTCTTTTCTCTTCCATGAAGCATTTTTTTGCATATGCTTGCAAGGAAATAAATTATCAAAAAAAATCATCACAGTAATTTTTTTCATCTTTAAATCAAATAGTTGCTCACTGATGCTATCAAGTAATTTTTGATCATTGATCAAACGGTTTCTTGCTGGTGCTTCTTATTGAAATTATCAATAAAACAAAGTAATTTTTGATTGTTCAATTGAATATTTTCTTCCCGTTGCTTCCAAACACCTCTGAAAGTTCGAGTTCTTGAAAGAAGTCGGTGTCAGAATTTTAAATTTTAAACTAAATGTTTCTTAATTTTTGTTATCCCTCTTTTTCCACCTTTAATCGCGGAAACCGTAAAAATCCCTCTTAATACCCGAATATTATACTTTCGCACATGGCCAACGTAAGGAGATTACAGGTACTGTAGTGTATATACAGTATTTTAAAGACATAAAATAAAATTTCGAAACCAGGGATGAACAACGACTGAAGAAAGGCGAGATGATATCTGGTGCCAATAATACCGGTGTCGACGACGAAGCAGAAGCAAAATGGACTTCGCCCCCCGTTAGACTTCCACGCGAAGGGAAACCCGGGGAATGATGAGGAGAACCCGGGGAAAAGAACCCCCTCATCCACACAGTAGAGAGAGAGAATGAGGATGACGTGGTGCCCGGGGAAATTTGGCACTCACACGCTTGCTGCCACGTCAACTGCGGACACGGGGATTCATTTCCTCTTGCTGTGGTAAATGATTCTGGTCGGCAACCCGATTGACTCGGGTTCTTCTTCTTTTTTGAGGTTGCGTTTCTTCTGGGGGGAGTGGCCAGGTGGTCGATTAAAGAGTCTACAAATTTGCCATTCGAACCTCACGGCAAGTATTTTCTTCATCCATTGCATCACGTAAATTGTGTGCACCACTGAAAGAAAAAACTGTTTGAAGAAGGTCTTACGAGAAATATAAAAAAAAGTGAGAGTGAATCAGCGAGTACAAAAAATAACTGGCAGAAATGAAGGTGTCAAAAGAGCGAATTAAAGACCAAGAGGTTTTAAAAGAAATGTGCGCGTATCCGGGGAAAAAAGTGCGCAGATTGGCGAATATGAAAGGAATATACAGAAATGATGAGCGTCGAAAATGGGAAATTTTCAGAGGAGAAACTTTCCGCAAAATTTGTGTTTTTAAATGTAAAAGCGCAATTTAGCGATCATGAAAAGAGCAGGTGGAAATGGTGTCAAAAAAGCAAAGTCCAGACAGAAAATTCCCTAAAAAGTTTTGAAAACAAATGTGTTCATGCAATAAAAAAAGCGGAGTGCAAATTTGCGATCGTGAAAGGAGCAGACAGAAATTGTGAAGTCGAAGGAAAAATTTGTATGAAAAAAAAAGTGTCGACAAAATATTTGTGTAAGGATATAAAAGCGCGGATCAGCGATGATGATCAGGGAAAGGCGAAATGAACGCGTTAAAAAAGCAAATTTAAGCCAAAAAAATTCCTTTAACATTTTCGAAAAGAAATGGGGCGGGGGGCTAACAAGAAAAAGAGAGTGCAAATATGCGATTGCTGAAAAAATGTACGGAAATTATAGCGTCGAAGAGGAAAAATTTAGGAGAAAAGCTTGTAGCAAAATATTTTAGTTTATAAAAGCGCAAAGTAGCGATGATGAAAAGAGCAGGCAGAAATTCAGGTGTCAAAAAAAGCAAATTTACGAAGAAAGTCTTTAAAAAAAATTTTCAAAAACCCCATGTACGTTTAGAAGAAAACAAACAGTGCGCAAATTTGTAAATGTGAAAATAGCGTGCAGAAATTTATATGTCGACAGTAAATTTGCACAAGAATATAAATCTTTCAAGAATAACCAAAAACTGCATTCGTATAAAGAAAACTGAGAGTGCGAAATAGCGAGTTCAAAACGAGCACTCGTAAATTATGATTTCGAAGGAACAAATTTAAAAATTCAAATCTGAATGGACGATATCAAAACTGAGAACAAATTACCGAATATTAAAATAAACAGCAGGAATGAGCAATCGTAAAAATAAAAAGCTCGCATATGAGCCAATATCTAAAAAACAAAAATAAAAAAACGGACGATATCTTCTTGCGGTACATTCATATCCTTCGAGTCGATTTTCAAGTTTGATAAATTCGGTTTGATCTTCAATCATCATGAAGTTTACTGCATATAGTTTTAATTTCCATCAATTTATTTTTTTCCTCTGCAGGACGAGATGTTCTGTGTGTTTACGTGTCATCCGTGATGAAATCACCGCCTTCAAAAAATTAATTCTCCCCCTTCGCGAAATTTCAGTGATTTCTTCTTTTGTTGTTGTATTATTAATTTTTTTGTACGCGTCCCTTTGCTCAACAGTGTGAAAGCATTTTTTTGTTGGAAAAAACAAAAGTGGGCCCCCGGGGGGACAAAAAATAAATAAACAAAAATAAAAGTGTGGCGGGAAGTGCGATGAAGTGGTTTGTCGGCAAAGTATCGTCTCATTCCGCGGTTCGCGAATGGTGAAGGAAATTTATGGTGTGGACTGAGTTTGACTCGACTTGACCTGACTGAAGGAAGTGGTAGGCGTTTGAATGAGAGCGACGGAAACGGGAGGAATTGAGCCTGGGCTGCTGTTGCCAACGGAAGCGAAAATGGCTGCTTCCTTCACCCAACCTGTGTCCAGCCAGGTGAGGCAGTGTTTTATTTGTTATCGTGCATTTCAAAAA
>CAJPEX010000889.1:64025-75965 GCA_905338405.1 Notodromas monacha
CAGCTTCGCAGTTGAAGTTGCTGAAGTGCCGGTCAATACTCGTTTCCCGAGTATGACGAGGCGGGTTCATCGATATATCCTTCAGGTAGAAGTTCATCTTCTCCTTCCTCTTCATATTCCTCATTGACTCCTTCGTATTCATCGCCTTCTTCTACAAAATTCACTACTTTTCTTCCACTTCCGCGTCCACGACCCCTGCCGCGCGAATTTCCACGATAAGAGGAGCGTCCTCTGTTGCCACTAGGGAACTTTGGCGCGCGGCCATCTTTCTCCGGTGCTAGGTACACGAACTTTCTCGTCGCGGGCTTAGATGATGTTTTATTCTGTGCGCGACACTCGCTTCGAAAGTGGCCCTTTTGACCACAATTATAACAAGTTGTCGCGGAACAAATATCAGCACCATTTCCACCAAACGCGTAGGGAGGAGTTTTGGGGCGCGTGTTGGAAGATAATTGATGGAGGGAGGACAAGCGGGAGGAGTCTAAATCCTTTTCTCTATCCTCTACAGAAATCGCAAATCGAAGCGCAGTCTCGAAATCGTCAAAAGTGATGCGTATGGCATTGGCGATTTCGGGAATAAAGGGAGGACGAGCGGGAGGAGTCTAAATCCTTTTCTCTATCCTCTACAGAAATCGCAAATCGAAGCGCAGTCTCGAAATCGTCAAAAGTGATGCGTATGGCATTGGCGATTTCGGGAATAAGACCGTCCATAAAAGTTGATAAGAGAAATCCATCCAAATTTCTCTATCCTCTACAGAAATCGCAAATCGAAGCGCAGTCTCAAAATCGTCAAAAGTGATGCGTATGGCATTGGCGATTTCGGGAATAAGACCGTCCATAAAGGTTGATAAGAGAAATCCATCCAAAAAATCTTGTTTTCCCTTATATTCCCAACATTCCTTAATGTAAAATGGGTTAGGGAGAAGTGCAGCAGGTTGGTTCTCTCTCCGGATTACTTTAAGCTTACCAGGGGCGTCGCCCAACAGGAAATTTCCAGCGCGTCTCACTCTAGCTCCAAAGGTCTGCACCTGCTCCCCAGGAGTCTGGCGCATCCTCTTCAAATCTTTCATGAGATTTGTCAGAACTCTCCTGCCGAACATATCTTGCAACGTCTTTACTATTACACGATAATGAGCTGATGTCAACCCTTGTATAGACGTTACATATATTTGAGCTTCGCCTCTAAGTAATCTTTCATGAGATTTGTCAGAACTCTCCTGCCAAACATATCTTGCAACGTTTTTACTATTACACGATAATGGGCTGATGTCAACCCTTGTATAGACGTTACATATATTTGAGCTTCGCCTCTAAGTTTACTTAACAAATTGGAGCGGATACTTTCATCCGAATATACGCCGTCATACAAGGCACTTTGGAAAGTTGCCCACCACTCTTGCCAATTCAAGGGACCACTGCCATCGAAAAACGGGATTTGATTCATCGCGATTGAGGCCTGCTGGGTATTGACACTTGGCAATCTGGATTTTTTAAGGTGTTCCACATTATAGAACACAACTTCGTCCGCACTTGGCTCCGTAATCTGATCCAGGCATGACACTTGGCAATCTGGATTTTTTAAGGTGTTCCACATTATAGAACACAACTTTGTCCGCACTTGGCTCCGTAATCTGATCCAGGCTTAATTCATTCGCAACAAGGGCTTGCCTAATCCCCATTCCATCAGCAAAATTGCGTTTCTTAATCTTTAACTCTTCTTTCAGCTGTTTCGAGAACAACAATAGTTGAGAGTCATTGATTGCCGTTTCATGGAGACTAATCTCCGTTAGATTCGGTTCAAGGACTTCCAATATCGTTGTGACGGTCACTAATGGGCCGTCATCAGCCTTGATGTCATCAATACGTTTTTGAATCGCATTTTTCACTTCTTGGTTAGGGGCAGGCGTTGCGTTAAGCTGACCAGTTAATCTTTCGAGCTCTTGCTCTAATTCCTTTTTCCTTTTAGCCGCTACTTCGGCTTGTTCCTTGGGGCTCAAGTCAAGAAGTTTTCTATCCACGATAGCATTTACGTCTAGAACTCGGGAAATGTCTAGGGTTGAAACGTTCGCGGAGGTACCAGATGCCATAGCGTCAGAAATCTGAATACGTTCACTTCGTGTTTCACTTTTCACTGGACACCGTGTTCAAAGGCACTTTTTCGCGAGTACCTGCGGTATCTGGAGCACTTTAGTCTCTACTAGATTCAACACGTTCCAGACGCGACTGCGCAAGCAGAATGCAACCAAATCGAAAGTAGGGCAGGTAAATGACCGCTGTCTAGACAACTGACCTCGTGCGCTTCGGAGCGACGAGTTGCTATGCAACACCATTCCATGATCTGCGTTTTAATGCGCGGAGTATTATTGCTCTAGTACAGGACGCAAAGTCTTGGATCACAATATAATTCCCGAGTTTTTTCAAAGTGAATACTCTTGAGTTTTCTAGGCAAACTCTTTGGGCTCTCCAAGGCCCAGCAAATTCATTGGGCTACCCAGCTTGGCAAATCCCCTTTAGATTTCTAGGTGAACTCTTTGCGCTCTTCAAGGCCCAGCAAATTCATTGGGCTACCCAGCTTGGCAAATCCCCTTTAGATTTCTATAGGCAAACTCTTTGGGCTCTTCAAGGCCCAGCAAATTCATTGGGCTACCCAGCTTGGCAAATCCCCTTCAGATTTCTAGGCGAACTCTTTGGGCTCTCCAAGGCCCAGCAAATTCATTGGGCTACCCAGCTCAACAAATCCCCTTTACATTTCCAGGCAAACTCTTTGGGCTCTCTATTAATTAGTCGTTTTTGGTTTCTCACAAAATCCCCCCTGTGTCTCCTTTGGAAATTGGAGTTTCTGGAAATGTGACTCCGCGCCAATTTTCCAAGAGGAGACACACTGTGCTCAAGTGCAATAAACTTTTAAATCATTGGACTACCCAGCTTGGCAAATCCCCTTTGGATTTCTAGGCAAACTCCTTTGGGCTCTCCAAGGCCCAGCAAATTCATTGGACTACCCAGCTCGACGAATCTCCTTTAGATTTCTAGGCAAACTCTTTGGGCTCTCCGATGCCCAGCAAATTCATTGGGCTACCCAGCTTGGCGAATCCCCTTTAGATTTCTAGACAAACTCTTTGGGCTTTCCAAGGCCCAGCAAATTCATTGGGCTACCCAGCTCCACGAATCCCCTTTTAGATTTCTAGGCGCGCCAATAAATTGCTTGGTTGTCTGGGGACTAAGCCTCATGCATGCTGTTTTTCTGAGTAGGTGGGCAGGTATTCTTGGCTAATCCAATTTGTCCTTGGCTTTTCAATGGAGTTTTTTAGTTGCATTTTGATCCAAGATTGGGTATATAAGTTGCGTAGCTTCTTTGTTAGTGGTTTAGGTCTTGGGCTTGAGAAGGCCCCCCAGTTTTTGAGCGTCGCCGTGGTGATCTTCTTAAATTGTTGGTAGTGTTCTTGTTTCTTGAGGCGTGTGTGCAGGTCTTGAGTTTGTTCATTTCGGCGTCTGTGCCAGGTTTGAATTGCTTGTCTTGGTGTCTGTGCCGATTTTCACCAATATTTGTAGAGGCATGTGTGCCTTGTACCCAGAGATTTGCAGCGTATGTGCCGTGTTTCCTAATGCCATGGGCTCCTTAAAATTGCCCTTCCCCACCAGGCTGTTTTGTTTGCATAGTTGTAAAAAGTGCTTTTTTAACCTTCTCATTATTTTTTTGTACCCAGGTTGTCGTAATCAGTTAATTTGTCCGATTTTATTTTTTCTCAAAGCAGTTTGAAGCCAACCCAAGAACTTGTTTTTGGAGAGCCGTTTTACTTGCAGCAGGTTTTCTTGAAAGGAAAGATTATTTGAATTAACAGAGAGGATGAGTGCCAGCCAAAGTGTAGATGTCTTCTTGGATGCCCGGTCTGATAGTGAAGATGTTGCTCATACCAAGAGCACTCTGGGCACAGCGTTGGAGGACAACATCATTCCTGAAACCAAAAGTGCTGGACCAAGTGTGAATTTGTGGTAGACAGTCATGTCCCAGGAGCCTCATGGTGATGATCCGGGTCTTGCCAAAGTTTCTTTTGATCAGGAAATGCTACCTCCCCCAGTTTTTGGTGAGTGTTCTGGTCTTCTTTTGGTTGTTGAGGTTAGTTAGTGAGAATTTCTTATTGATTCCTGTCAGTGGTTCTGCCTCCTCAAGGTGCAATTGCCCCCCCCCCCCGGGAAAGTGAGGCCAGTGCATTGGAGGCCCTTTCACATTGGCGTGACACTGCTTGGTCTGCTGGAAGTGATTCTGGGGAGTCAGCGGATACAGTGAAGGCTCCGGAGACTTGGAGGGAGCTTGTGGCTAGGTTGCTGAGCATGAACCCAGCTAGCCTTTGTTGGTTGACGGAGTTAGTTCTGTTTGTAGAATCGGAGACCTTGGAAAAGATTGCCAGGGATCATCTTCTGGTAGAGATTAGTCATCTTGGGCATGATGTGTTTGGGTTCCATGACAAGATACGGCAGCAGGAGGATGCCAAAGAAGTTCTTGAGGTTGAGATGGACGCTGTTGTTTGGCGTCAAGAAGAGCTCAAAGCTTCTTGCCTGCTGGCCGCCGTGGTTGACTGTGCGGCCAGCGCTCAGATGAAGAAGGTCAAGGCCTCAATCCAACGAGTTCTTGAGAGCAATGCAAAGTTGTTTTTGGTGCTTCTAGCCAGAATGCCCCAACTCTATTTGGTTGAGGGGCTGGCCTATAAGGAAACAATGTTTGTTAGTATAAGAGTTGTGGATTTTTTAAACCCGTTCTGTGCGGTTTTGATGACTAAGCAAATCCTTCTTCTTTTCCCCTGTCAGCGCTGCCATCTGGCAAGTTGCACCTTTGGGAGGCCGGAGGCAGCCAGGTTTTTTTTGGCTCCAAGGAAGCACTCCTCAAGTACTGGAACTCAAAATATTCTGAGGCTGCTGCGCAGACTGAAGCAGAAGGAGAGGAGGCCGTCTCACGGATCCTGGAAGAAATCTCTGATTGGTCGTCCAATGTTGAGGTTAAGCGTTGCCGAGTGGACAAAGAGAGCATCAGCTCTGGCTGTTTGAGAGGAGTCCCTAGCTGCCTCAGTGCTGAGTTGGATTTGGCATCCATTCTCCAGGAGGATCCGGCAGTCTTGGATGCGTCCATCCCTGAGGTTGATGCCGAACTCGATTGTCTATTGAATGAATGTGAGTTGCCCCTTCTCCTGCTGGAGATATCTGATATTTTTCATTTTTTGGATATTGATTTCAATTATTTCTTCCCCCTATTTTTCTGTTTGTCCAGGGAATCCCTGGTGGACGTTTCTGGTTGGGGCATTCTGTCTGAACAGGAGGGATAGGGTCCTGTTCCAACGCAATGTCTGTTGTCAGCTGGGCATGACGTTGAAGCAATTTGTCCAGTACATGACAGATCTGCCTGTTCCGGGATGTACTATTCAGCATTTTTGGTTTGGTTGCCAAAATGTCCCAATGCTGATGGTGGCAAGACCCGATAGGCTGGATATGCCAATTGTTTTGCTGCTGAGTACCTTGATGTGCCAGCCATGGGCTTTAAATGAACAGCCCTATGTCTTTTGCGAGGGTGTGACGTTGGACGTGAGTGGTTGTCCGATCTTGATTTTTTTGCATGTTCTATAAGGGCAACCTCTTCAGTTATACCAGGTTTGTGCAAGAGACGTTTGTTCCTGGACTCAAAGTTTTCATTCTGTCACTGTTTTTTGGTTCTAGTACTCCCTGAGTGGCTGGTGTGCACTGGTTGGGGGGGATCAAGTGGTGTCCCCTAGGGTGCTGCAAGATTGGGTGTACCGGGATCTTTGTCTCGGAGAAAACTTCAAGTTTACCCACGTCTTTGTGAGGGTTGGCACCAACAACATCAAGTGCCTTTGCTCCTGTCTTCATTTCAGCAAGTACGGGACCTTCATCGATTTCCGGGAGGATCTGCAACGGTATCACCATGACCTGGCGTGGCCCTTTGTGAAGCACAGGTGTTTGCTCTGGGGGCTGCCCCCCCCCCCCTACAAGATCAGCAACAGCTACCACTTGTATCTATCGTAGCCAATGAATATGGATTTGGAGGGGGTTCCTCTGCTTCCTCTCTGAAATGCGTGGAATTCTAGGGAGAGCTGGTAGACAATGGTCAAGCAGAGTTTTCCCAGCAGGGCAAAGGACATGGCTGGTACAGCCATGTTGATGGCATTATATGATGCCCTTGGGCGCCAAGTTGGGGTTTTCCATGACGTGACTCCCATGTATCCTGGGTGGACTGCTCTGCCCACTCCAGTTTTGGTTTTGGCTGACTTTCTCCCAGATGAGCCAACAAAGAACTTGGTGTTCTGACACTTGCCAGTGCAGAAGTATCTGTTTTTTGCGCAGCTCCACACCAACACCATCTGCTTTGGGTTAGGGATGACCCAGCCAAATCCAGAGCTGTGGGGCGCTTATCTGTGTGTGGGTCAGTGTCTGAGGTGGGCACAGGATGGGACGGAGATCCCGTCAGTTCCCTCATATCTTCCTCACATGCATTTGGGGCAGGAGGGTCTGGTTTTGTGTGGGCCATTGAAACCCTTCTCCATCAACTAGGGACATTTTGGGATCAAAGGTGATCCCTTCTTAAAGTGAGTATCCATGAGAAGGAAGGAACTTAGTTTTGTTTGCTGATAATTGTCCTGATTGTCTTTTCAGTATGGAGAGCTCCATTCTTTGAGCGGCACATTTGGAGGTGCTGTCCATCTTGTTCCTGAAGTCGGATCCTCATCTTCTTGAGAGTTGTGCAATTGTCTTTGGAGCCAAAGTCCGGATAAAACGTGGGGAGTCCCCAAATTGGCGCATAATAGTGGCTGGGAAGACTCCCAAGGGCTACTGGTTGGCTGGATGCAAGGACGTTGTGTTTGTGGAATTGGCAAAGATTGGCATCCCAGAGTAGCTTGTATAGCAGTCTTGATCCCCCCTTTTTTCTGTTTGGGTTGGTTTCACCTTTTGTGACTGCATTATTCTTGTTAATTTTTTGTGCCTGGATTGGTTTGTTTGGGTCTTCCGATTGTCTTGGTTTTTTATAAGTTGTTTGTGGGTCTGTATATACCTCATTTTTACGTTTCACTGAATTCTCCGACTTGGTTTTCTGGGCGGGAGGATTTCTGGCATTAAAGAGACCCATGTTTGCAACAAGTGAATTTTTGACCTCCTCTGAGTCCAACTCAAGAGGTATTAGGTTTACCACACTTTGGTTGGGTAGGATGTAAGTCTCAAAGTTGCCATCCTGTTTTCTTTTAGTCAGTCTTTTATTGACTGCTCAAATTCTTCCATCCCTGGGGCTCCTATGTAACCATTCAATTCTGGCAAGTCTCCATTTTAGCTGGTTGAGGGGGGTGTCCCCTGTCGTGGGTCCTTTTGACTCAAGACAAAGAAATTTGGTTCAGTGAAATAATGACACAGGTAATCGGCCATTTGCGGCCTGAGGTTGATCCTCACTCTTTGAGAGTATATTTGCAGTTTGATAAAATGTCCAACACAGAATTCAAGCTTTTCTCAAGTGATGTTTGCATGCACACTTCAGGAACATGAATGATGATGATGATGAGGGTTGAGATGCAGGTTCAGGTCCATTTGAATGGAAATGAACCTGGAGGCCAGTTTCCTAGAGCTGGGTCCTGCGTTTCATGAGAATCCTTTTGATGAGGATTTCTTATGATATTTCATAATGGTTTTGGAATTATTCCATGAAGGTTTCATAACTTCATGGAATATTCTAATTATATAACTTTTTGTGGATTCTAGAGAACTCCTGTTGCTTCTAAGCAATGTGGCGCAACCGTGAGCAACATCTAGTTGCTTTGCGGTGCAATCTTGTTTGCTTTGGGCAACATCTAGTCAACCCACAACAGAACCCCCCTTGGTAGTCACAGTTCCTCCACCAGGTGGCAGAACTGTTGCTACCAATTGACTGGTTGACGTCATGGGGAGCGTCATGGCGGCATGCATGCGCAAGCAAAACCTGCAAAGTCCAGCTTGATCTGGATCATTCTGGATTTTTCAAGAAAGTTCACCACAGAAGGACGTGACTCAAAAGTGTGATTCAAAAGCAGTGATTCAACTTCCAGAAAGTTCATCCTTATGCCATAAAAGGGCATGATTCAAAGTCAGGGGCCCTGTGGTCCCTAACATCAATACAATTTTTAAAATCTACATGTCCCACTTCCATATTTTCTTTTTGTGGTTCACCAACATTTCTTATCAGCTAATCTTTTCCCAAAAAAAAAGGACTATCAATTCCCACAAAAATCTCTATTTTCTCCTGGCACTGTTCCTGAATTAATTTACTTGTTTTATTGTGGACCCTCATGTTCTCCCTCATGTTTATACCCTTTTTGCATTCAACATTCTTTGCTCCAAAAAATTCTGGAAGGTGACAGTGTTTCTATCTGAAATTATTTCCCCTTAATAATGAATACCAATGATGCCCAAAATAGCACTATTTTTTAACTTGTAACAATCCCCAATGCATATTTTGCTTTTACATTCCTTTGATTTTTTACCTCCAAAACAAGTGTTTCCCTGAGGATGATCAATTTTACAGGTGTAATAAGTGAATCAAATGTGAGGTTTCAGAAATGAAGAAGGGTTGCATCTCTTGATCAGAAATACATCCCATCTTCATTTTTATCAACTCACAACCAGGCTTTGTGAATTTATTCCTAAAAAAAAAGGCTATTTTGATTACTGCCATGAGGTGTTTGAAACAGAATAAAGTGGCATCTCACCCCATGGTAGTGAGATGCCAAATTTTTCCCCTTTTTCTCACCTCATGAGGATGCCATACCATTCCATTGGTTGGGCACCTTCAAAACCCCACTCTTACTGAGATTTCTCACCACAAAAGTTTTAAATTGTATTTCCCATATCCCCTTGCCTAACCAGGTTACTTGCATAGAGGTGTTTATGTCAGTCAGAATGCAGTTCTCCTGTCATCCAAAAACTGTAATTTTAAAGTTAGTTGTCAACAATGATCAGTTGTTGATGATGACTTACTTCCTATAATTAGTGGAAAAGGGGATTGGAGATTTAAATTGTTTTCCACGACTTTTGAAGGAAACACAAAAGTTACTCAGTGAGAGTATAATGTTTATTTATTATATCTTCACACACAGTCAATACAATACAATGCTACAAAGCAAAGCAGCGTGGATTCGGCTTTCAGTCAGAGTTAGGTGCAGTAAACTTAATGCAACATAAAATGCACCTGTATATATAGCTTCGGCCAGCTGAGGTCAAAGAACGTGCATAGAAACCAATTCGGATTGGGGACATCACACTTTGTTTATTCAAAGGAAAGAAGCGTGAGCGCGGTGGGGAAAGTATTCCTTCAACAATGGAATTGAGAAATATAACTGCTAGCGCACCAGGCTCAGCCAAGCGTAGCGCAGACAAGAGTAGCTGCAATGGTGACCGTGACGGCTACAGCTGAGATGTCCACATTTGTGGAACTCTTTTCTCCTTTGAGGTCTGTCTCTGAGGCGTTGTCAGCAGCCAGCAGCGCTGTCAACACGCCTTTTGTCACGCCCGTGTTCACTACTTCAATGGTTTTGGAAGGAAAGGCAATGCTGGGTGCGGAATTTGCAACAGGACTATTTTCTAACTGGGCCATTGGCTTGATAAGTGGCCTGAGCCTTACGGTCTTTGGTTTGGTGACTGGCTGGATTGCCTATTGCTTGAGAAAGAAGGTACTTTATTCTTCATTTTTCTCTTTTGCGCCCCTTTTTGTTTCTAAAACACACTGCATGTTTCTCCATCTTCTGACACTTTTAACTAACCTCGTAAATTAACCAGCGTCTTGCAAAGAAAAGAGGTCAAAATAAACCTAAGGGTGAAGAAGATCATGAAGAGATTGAAATGAGAAGCCTCTCCAAAGTCAACATAGTGCATGAATCATTGTTAAACAAAATTAAAGATGAATATGCAACCATATGGTCACGCATTCCTCGCATGACCACATTTAAACCAAGTAAGACTTAGCGTATTATATGGTTGAGTTGCATGACTGCATGGCTTCCTTGGGTGTTTCTTTCTTTTGTTGTTCTCAGCCTTGGTTGCTGCTGTTCCTGAGGCTGGTAGAGGAAGCAAGGAGGGTCCTGACGCCCCCAATGACTCCAGCATTGTCTCCTTTACCACCGCCATTGTTGGCTGAAGTGGTGTCAGACTTGATCTCCCTGGACGTTGTTTCTGATATTCTTCTGCCTCCTGTTGCTTTTGCTACTGGTCTTGTACCTGTTCTTTGAAGAAACTCAAGATTTGGCAGTTAATGTCAGTTATGACAATTTTGTTTTGATTAATGATGAATAGGCGTGTAACTGCTAGGAAGAATCAATAAAATGAGCTTTGTACAGAGAAAAATCCTGTTGTACTCGTTATTTCTCAATTTGTACTCAGGGAAAGAATTCCGGTGGAAGGGTTCATGCGGATTCTGGGGTACTTTGGTGCAGGTCGGGAAGGGATGGATTTGGTCACTCCCAGAAAATAATTTACCCATATTTTCACCCATCAAACACCAGTCATATGCGGGTAGCAGTCACCCGTATTGGGAAACGGGTACTGGGTTAAAAAAAAACGGGTGATCACCAGTGAAACTACCTGTTTTGGAAATATGGGTGTTTTTATGGGTGAAGGTGCTGAGCACCCATATGCTCCTTAGGCCTGCATTGTTAAAATTCAACTCAGATTCAGCCGTAATATACCCATGAAACACCCATTTTTTCAAAAACGGGTGGAATATAAATAGGGTGCGCCATTTTTACAGCTGTATAAATGGCACGTGCTGTTTATAAGCATTCATCTAGTGGCTGATATGCAGTATAAACAGTGTGCACCATTTATATGTATAAATAGCGTGCGCTGCTTATAAAGCATTCATCTAGGTGCCCATATGCTGCATAAATGGCACAGGTCACTCTAAAGTGGCATGGGCTGTTAATTTATAGTGGCTCAGATGCTGCATAAATGGCGCAGCCCACTTTTTGCAGAGTGGCGCATCATAATTGTATTACATTTATTGTTTCTCATTCAATTACAACTATCTAGGCATACACACACACCACAGCACGCACACAAACTCACGAGGGCAACAGTCAAGCACAGACAAACATCAACAGACACAGATATTCCCCAGACAATACAAGGAGAATTTTCAAACACGCTGGGGATTCGAACCACTGCTCCATGAAAACGGAGCACTTCACCATAACAACTAGGCTACACAGCCAACATGATGTCTGAAGGTTGTAGTGCACTGCTATATTATACTGTTGCAGCTGTGTATGAGAACAGCCCAGAGAACAGCGCAGCTCTGTAAAAATATACATGTGAAAAATTCTCTGTTCTCTATATGCATGGATCTCTATGTGTTAATGATGATTAAAATTTTTGTAGTCTTTTGTTTTGGATGCATTGCTTATGTGATTTCAAATTTTCTAGTTTCACTTTTTAAAAAAGAAGTATTTTTAAATGCTGTATAGTGTATAGATGATTAATATGTCATTTCTCAGTATATTACAGAGCTGCACATGTATTTTTTACAGAGCTGTGCTGTTGTCTGCGCTGTTCTCACACAGAGCTGCGCTGTTCTCTATATGGCACAGTGCTGCACCATACAGAGCTGCACCATAAAGAGAAAAGAGCTGCGCTGTTCTTACACAGAGCTGCGCTGTTCTCATACAGAGCTGCACTCCCTGAAGAGCTCAAATTATCAGTACATACAGGGGTAACTCTTCTGCTCCAAGAATCATTATACTCACATGATCTCAGTGGGTAAGACCTGCTCTGGGGTTCAGGACTGTGGTTCATTTCTGTCACAGCCTGGATTCTGGCAGCTGTTCATCCCTGAGTGAAATGCATGTGTCTGTGTAATATTGTGTTGGACTATTCTCTATATGTAATTCTCATTAACCTTGCAAAAATCTAAGCTTATTGTGGCTT
>CAJPEX010000890.1:0-69032 GCA_905338405.1 Notodromas monacha
TCGGGTACCAGTTAGTAAAAGCTAAAAAGCAAGAATTATATAGATATTTTTTAAATTCACCCGAAATCAGACTTAATTTCACTCTTGGAAATAAAACGACCAGGAAAACGTTACCTCGGTACATGTGGGGCCTGTGGTTGTAGGGGTAGGCATTGTTTGTGTTGTAGTCATCCAACCATTCAGAGCTTCGCGGAGTACCTGTAATTTCGAGAAGCACCAGGTATTTTCTCCGCAGAAATTACGGAGCGCGTCTTCCACAAAAATTCAGCGCCGTTACCCACTTTGAAAGTTGTTCCAGTATGGCACGTTGCTGGGGCCGTTGATGAATCCGTCGTGCCAAGGCGGGAAGTTCTTCGGATACGATCTGGAGTCCGTAAATTTACGCCCGCTTTTGACTTTTCCCTCGTTTGGTTTCACGCCTGGGGTTAAATAAATAGTATCTTGCAGCAAAATAATCATGAAAGAATGCTGTTTTCATGACTACCAACCTTGCTGAGCATCCTCTTTGGTCGAAAGACTCATTCTTAAAAAACGAGGTTGATGCGCGGCGCACCTTTCAATTCGTTCAACCACTACTGTACTTGGACTTGATGTCCAAAAAAGCACCGCACGCCAAACACAGAGGTGGCAATGGGAAGTTCAATTCGTGATCCGTAGATCCACACGGTATCCCGACAGAAGTAATGGATTCACGAGAAGAACGTGAAACTCCGCAAATATTCACGAGAACCGAGACTAGCTTTCCGTTCAGGAACTGTTTTCGCTTCGACTTCCTCGGTAGAAAATTCGCCAGGTTCAGGAAGAGACAACACCCGTCAGGTTCAACGATAGAGAATGGCAATCTTCCTGGTTTCCTAAAAAAAACATTTACATCAACCGCGGAAGGATCAACGACACGATAAACTCTCGAAACAGGGTCGATACGTCAACTTTGGCGCAGTTCCGAGAACAAATACGGTAGAAACACGAGTCCATCCAATGAAAACGTGAGGAATTTGAACGTTACTGGGAGAATTCACACATTTAGAATCGCCAAGCTTCTCGAAAAAAAAAAATTGCATAAAAGCAACACAGATTCACAGCTTGCATCATGTGATCAATCTCAACTTCGGGGAAACCGTGACGCCCTATGTGCCTCGCAGCGAACCTTCCGCAAATCCACGACAACCAAGAAAACCGAAGCAGCGACAGTCTGATTCAGCGCCTGTGCGGAAAACATCGGAGAAGCCATTTCCCCCCTGCCAATCGGTGAGCAGGGTTGCCAACACCGAAAGCCAATAAGTATTCTCGATACCTCGAGGACTCGGTCAAATTCATGCTTCAATCGGAAGACCGCACGCTTTCTTTGGCGATCGAAAGTCGCAAAACAAATCATGAAAACATATAAAAAAAATTCAGGTATCCGAATGAGAGAAAAAAAACATGCGGTTGACGTACAGTACTGTAGTCGGATGTATAAGAACTCAATGATGGCGTCAAAGGAAATCATTTCAGTGCAACGCGTTCGAATCTTTGTGTTTGGAAACCAATCAAGAGATCTTAATTTCAACTCTGATTGTCCCCTGGCAAAATCATGAGTACTTCTACAATGTGACAATAACATACATGCAACTCATCTTTTGAGTACCAGCATGTCAGGAAATGCGACAGCGAACCAACCCTCGCGATTATCCACAGCAAACACACATTGCTGGAACGTCACTTCTCCGACGCAAGTTTTCAACGCATTGAAATAAGGTGGATTTTTTTCACTTCCTTTGAAATTAAATTCTACCAGGTTCAACATATCCTCATACCAGTATAGACGCGTGAAAATGGCATTTGTCTTAAATAAACAGTAAAACCTCTGAATCTTCACCCACATACAAATGTAGACTATACTCAACAGGAGCTAACTGCGTAATTTCGACAAGCTCGTATACAGCGAACGTTGTCGGTGTAATTTGTTTATTTTCTTCAGGGAAGTCGTTACCGTTGAGTTCATAGTTCCCCCGCTTGTACGTCTATACGGCAATAAAACTTACTTCGGGGCTCAGGACATGAACGACTCACGGAGTGAACTTATTCACACTGATGTTTATAACGTGTGTACGGTCGTTCTTATTCGTATTCCATTCCAAATTATCATGGAAAAGAAAACCCTTGAAATGCATGGCATATTCTGGGGCTGAAGAAGTTCTCGATGCAAGTACAGCAGTATCACTACACCAGCGATTCACATTTAAAAATGGCCACGCATTCATCATCGTATGAGTAATTTCTGCATGAAGCGCAACTGAACATGGAATCATAGATGGCTGAAGTTAAAAATACTGTCATTATAAAAGCCAACCCTGTCCGACGATGTACCACATTGGAACCCCTGCTTGGGAAGTACAGCAGTACTAATGCACAAAACAGAAAGCGCCTCTTAAGAAATACGATGTTGATTCATCCTTTCGAATTGAATGAACAGCATCAGTTCATTATCTTTCATCCTTCAAAAGATGGCCGGACATGGTGTTATCTCGCAAAAAATGGCCGTTTGCCACGGAGTTTCAACCTCGCGCTCATTCGGTTTGTTAACGATGCTGCACTTCTCTGAATTACAGCGTATCCGTCGTTGGATAAATTTACAAGTCAGGAATCAAATGTTCCGTAATCCGCCCTGAAACAAGTCCGCAGGGCATTTACACTCGCAGTACACAACTTACCTCCGTAATGCGCGAAGAAATAAATCAGAAAAACATCAGCATAGGCCCAGATTCTTCATACATTTTCGTCTGAAGTACTGTACTGTATAATTCTGTCAGTGGGCGGTGTACTGTATTACATAAAATTTTCTCTCTCCTTCACCATCTGCTGCAGACGGTTATCGCGGGAACATTTCGCCGGGAAAAATGATCAGGACAATATGACGCAGTGAAAAGAGCACAGCAAGGAAAATTTCTCGAATTTGATGAAGTAAAACTTCCAGATGAATGCATCAAAATGCAAAATCTGTGTTCTGAATTCACAGTATATTCGGTGGAACTGAGCTAAGTGTGGTTATCTATATTAGTGTTCTGAGGCAGATGAGAAGAGGAGACAACACATCATTCAGGAAGAGATTGAAATGCTAGTTGGAGCTAAAAGATATGAAGCCATTTTAGTTCTGCGCTCTTTACCAATCCCACGTCATTTTCACCCACAACCTTTCCTCTCCTAGAAATTTCTCAGCACCGTAGGTAAGGAACACCTCGTCCCACTTGGAGGAACTTCAATTCGAAATTTTGGAACACCCCTAAGAGATCATGAATTCACAGTAGAGTCGAAGACGTATAGAGAAATCCGTCAAAATTTCTCAGCACCGTAGGTAAGGAACACCTCGTCCCACTTGGAGGAACTTCAATTCGAAATTTTGGAACACCCCTAAGAGATCATGAATTCACAGTAGAGTCGAAGACGTATAGAGAAATCCGTCACAGATGGGAGAAGTTTCAAAATTCCTCAATTTCCGAAACTTTCGTGTAGATAATTTCAAGCCTAATCTTCTCGGCCACGAAATGCCTCATTCACTTCCGATTTGCATCCATCAGTATACAGACGCGTGCCACTCAAATGAAACGTTCTTCAAGCATCAATCCTGACTCAGCAGCTCGTCTCTCGAAGACCGGAAGTTAAAATGACACCAGCACGCCTTCCTGCCGCACATCAGAAATATGAAAAAAAGTTCAGGAAGCTTGAAAAATAAACTACATTCATTCGATTTCCATGCACTCACCTCTTCCCATTTTTCCACGCAAAAACAAATCAAATCCAAGACCAAATCTTCGGGAAGGACAGACAGATCTTCTAACTCTAAAACCTTGCGCAAAATACGGGAATTATGCTTCGAATCCGCGCTGTGTTCCAATCTGCATCCAGAATCTTTACACGGCCTGAAGCCAATCGCGTAGTTTCGGCACATGTGCAACTCCCTACACTGCTTGCTCACACAGCCTTAAAAAAAAAGGTCATTAGAATACAGCGTACTCGAGACTACACAACGTGATAAATCAGTAGCAGTTTGTACTTCCTTATAAACACCGCATCGTGCTGTGTTAATAACTTGATGCGCAATATGAAGGCAAACAGCTATTTAAACGAACCCAATTCCATATACAGTACCGTACTAAACAAACGCCAACGCCATAATGTTATTTTTAAAACCAATGACAGTATTGCCAAGCAAATCGAATAAAGTACCTGTCATCATGGCTCACCAAACAAAGCTTTTCATTCTACGAATGCAGTAGAATATCTCGTTACAACGAATCTTATTCGAACAAATTATTGCTTACAACGAATTAATTTTTCTGTACCTCTCCATGGCCACAATATTATCTAAATATTATCTAACAGACCAGGATCTAAATTTCGCATAAACGAATTATTTTTTCAACAACGAAGCCAGTTTTTTCACAGTCCCAAACGTTTCATCGCTGTGGAGAGATTCCACTGGGTGTATCCCACTCGAGACAAACTTTTGAATTTGCACCTTGTATAATTGTCGGTTGCTACATTTTATTGCAAAAGCACTGCGAGGGCAGCTTCCACAAAGGAAGAACCTACGTGAAAACACATTTTACCTGATTCCGAAAAGTAATCTTTGCATAATTGGAAATCCGGTAACAGCTTGACAATCGGAAACTTCTCCTTATCCTCTCCACAGGAGGTGTTGGTATCTGGGAGCTCAGCAGAATAGGCATCTTTCTCGCACGAGGTAAATTCTCCAACTTCTTTCGCAAACAGACCAGGATAATCTTCAAGAATTTCTTCGATTTCCGCAACAGATAACTTGCGATGCCAAACATCCCCGCGTAACAAATGATCAACCGGTTTCGCCCCGCGTGTGTTGGTCATAAGCGCCCACAACATGACAAGAAGTGGGTCGTCAGAATGGCCATGAGAGACAGATTTTTCCTTTCTCCCGACAAGTTTTTCGCCAGCAGATTGACTCTGTAGAAATTAATAAAAAAATTATTTCATCAAGTAGGGGACGAGAAGCAACCTATTTTCTTGAAACCAGTCGAAGAGCGAATACAAAATTTAAGCGCCCTGGGCTAGAAAAAGGTTTTCTTAAAAAAGTGTGACAAAAGCCCCTTAGAGTGCTGAATCTCGAATTTTCATTCTATTGATGCATTCACATGGGACTTCAATCCAGATCAACATTTATTGTTGGGGAACAACAACATTCATCAACAGGAGTTCATAGCTCGTAATGAAGTATCATTAAAACTTATCCGACGATTAACGACTTGATAACAAAATGGAGTCTCACCAAACTTTTTTCAACGGACTCTTCTTTCACGCGGTCCATCTCTAATACATCAGAAACGATGATTAGTGGGGCTTCATTTTCGGAGACATTCGAGATTCCACGATCGGTCATCAAGAAGGAAAATTGAGTGCTGCATTTTATACAAACTTGGTGCTCGCAAGTTGCACCCCAACCAACGTCGTTAACAAACCTAGGGCGTCCTTTCGTGTCCCATGGTGACGTAAGTTTCTCACTCTGTTTTTTTTTTTTTTTTGTGGGAAAAACAAAGGAATGGATTACAGATATGACGAAAATTAATGAAATAATAAATAAATTTCACGAAAATAAATCAACCAGCACTCCAGCAGGTCGAGAAAATATAATCCACCTCTCGGCGAGGATAACAGCTACAACACAATGCACGAAAAGAGCTGACGAAGACATTCAGCTTATTCTAAGTAACTTCCGCCATTTCAATAACACTCTCGAGTTTCGCAGCATGAGACTCAAAGTAGCCGCGAATGCATCCTAGAAAAGTTTCAAAAATCTCAGAAAATGTTGCATTCCAAAGCACTCACCGCAACATAGCGGAGCTTAGAGCGATCGTACTCGATCTCCGGTTGCTTCATCGGTGGTATCCAAGGACAGGCAGGAGTTTCGGTCATCAGGGATCGTACTTCCGACGAAACGTTGTTCGCATTAGATCTATCACCTTGATTCATCATTGTACTGGATCGATGTTGCTCTAGACGAAAAACATTATTGCGGAACATCACACTTCACAGAACAGGTGAACGCTTCATCACAAATTGCTGCTCAATATGGCGATCACCCACAGTTAACAGACTCACAACAGCAGGCAAGTTATCGTACTTCAAATCGTTGACATACTCGCTCCTCCGCTATTCTGAAGCAAAGTTTATCACCCTCTTTTTAGAAATTGCATCACAGTATTTTGAGGGCAGGCTAGTGTTCATCTACCATTTCTTGAGCAGGGAAATGTAGCACTTTTGGCTCTATCAGCGCCTGTGCAGTACTCTGGCTGCAATGACTTCAAAAATGTGTCATTTTTCGAGTAAATGGCACAGGATTGTAAAACAATTGTTTCAACCACGTAATTATTATTTTTGTATAGACCATACTCTACTAGCAGTCTCATTAAATTCGGTTTAAATTATTGCCATGAAGATAAAAGTCAAAATTTATGATATTCGAACAGTTTTCGTCATGGCCAACTCTTCATACTACCAATATAGGACGGGCACCACCAATTGAAAAGACCTGTTCTATACAGAGAATATTGTTTCACTACTGCACACACAATACTGTACGTGATATGACTTTCACATGTTTATATTCATTTAGGCATTATGGCACGTAAAAGACTTGCCCAACGTTTCTATAACATGAGAAAAATGAAAGCCACGATGAAAATGGGATTTCGTCAGTAGGAAATTTGAGTCATAATATCGTACCTCGTCCCGAGTCGAACGGAGCTCTAGGATTAGAAACGTTGGTCTTCGTCATCGGCTGCGATGAAACGGACGCAACGCTCGCGCACGGGCTCCCTCTCGTTGCTCCTCTGGACGGCTCAGCCTTTCTTCTCCAGTCCAATGAGGGTGTTTTCCTTCCTGGGACGTTTTTACTATAAACCCTGCTCCGTGTGGGAGGAGATGAGATGGACGCTACAATTGCAGACGAATTTCCTCTATTTTCATTTCCGCCTGCTGGCCGACGCCAATGCATTGCCTGATACTGGCCGCGTCCGGAACTTGCATCACCACGTAATTCCATGATCGGAGATTATTTGTGAACAGTGAAAACTTCTGTTGCCTCAGTGATCAACAACACTTCGTATTTTCTTTGAGTAAGGAGTATTTTATTACAGAGTTGAAATATATCTACAAAGAAAATAGCTTCTGTAATACGCCTGTCACACCGACGAACTACACCACCTTACACAGGGCCAGAATATTTGCGGAACTTCAACAGCACTCTTCTCAATTCAAACAGTAGGGCTACAGCGAAGGTTCATATGCATGTGAAAATACCGTTAAACGAAAATATGATTTTCGCGAGGATCAATTCTCTCGAACTCGAAAGGACAAGTGCCTTCATGACTTCCACAAATTTTTTCAGAGGAACATTACCGTTCTTCTAACGAAGTCTTTCGTGCTTCACACGGGTAGGATCATTGCAGTTGACTCACTTTCCACCTCGCAATGACGTCATAGACGTTCACGAAAATCGAATGCCACGTTTTCAACACTGATTATGTGCACCCAGGATTCTCTAGCTATCGCGACTTTCACACCTATCATGTATTCCAACTGATCGCACTTGATGCTAGACTTATTCGTTAATTCTTCACTTCATCTCACGCACTCCTTTCCCATATTCTTGCCTAACAACATACTGTACCACGAACTTTGCGGCCGTTCCATCACAGGTTCACCCAAATTTCTGATGGTTGAAGAAGATATGGATGGCTGAAGAAGACAGGGATAGTTTTTTATGTGTCAAAGCAAACAAAGTGTGCATATATACCTGGTCAAAAATTGCAAACTTTCAAGTTGAATTCGAGTCAAGAAAATGTCCATTACAATTACGCCTCATTCCATATTATACCCTGTTTAATACATGCATGGTACAGACCATCTCCTGATGGTGGTTCACCATATCAGAGGAAAAGATTGAACAGCCTAAATCAGTTCCGTTGTGAGCCAGCATGCTAGAATTAGACTTCATTTTTGAGAAAGAGGCTTAAATTAAAAAAAAGGGTTTCTCGAAATCGAAATTTGTATTACAAGCGATTAAAAGAACCTCGGCTTGGATGGGCAACGTGGTACTCATCAGCCAGCGCGAACTACTGTACTGTACACTATAAATCTTCAGCTTGATTCAGTGTGGCTATGCCGTGAATGTTACTCATGAAGTACTGAAAGCGATGAACGTTTTATAGTTCCCTAAGATAGAGGAGATAACGTGGCATCCGAAACGTAAAGTGATGGATTAAAGATATAAGCTTTCATTACTTATAATACCTTGCTGGTTTACTTTCAACGGGGACGAATTCTGCGCCTGCGAAACGTTCGCTATTTGCTGTACCATTTTTGAAACTTTCCTGTGCGTCAAGGTAAGCTCGGAATTACTTCAGCTCAGTAAGTTTCAAACGCGAACGAAAGCTGGTGACGACAATGCTGGGGATAGGAGCAAGAAAGTACCCAATTGGGGGAAACGTGTAACAATTCAAGAGTCGCTTCAGAATTGGCGCACTTTTATAAATTCAGTTGCAATCATACAATGAATCATAATGCTTCCCAAGTTATCGGTAAAGTCAAGTCATAAGTGTTGTTTGATAATCTTGGCTCTTTTTACATTTAAAACTATCGAAAAGTGCCATCCCGCGCTTCTGAGCATGATCATTTGTTACAACGAAAACACAGTGAGACATATTTTTTGAGGTTGTGAAGTTACTCATGAAGGCAGCAGTACTGTCGAGAAGCCACGGGGAAGAAAGATTTCAACGCAATTGTTTTAGTTTTGAAGAAAGCCTCGCGTTAGTGAGACTATACAGTCAACTCAATTTCCCTGAGCTTGTGGAAGATAATCTTTGATTGTGAATAAACGCTTTGATGGAAAAATCAATTTTTGGGAGGGTTTTGTCATTTTTCAATAAGATTCAATGGTTGAACTCTCAGGCATATATCCTAAATACGTGAAAATGCCAATTTTTTTTTATTTCCAGCTACTCCAATGTTAGAATCTCTTCAAGTTTAATTTTCATTGATGTGCTTCTCTATTTTTCATCAGTATCATGGTTACACCGTTTAGGTTTCCAAAGTTCCAGCTAGTTTTCTTCTCAATTTCTTCAGTGTGGAATGCTTTCAGTGCATCTGAGGGACTTTACCCTTTTGGGTTAGAAGCAGGGGATATGTTTCTACCCAATTGTGATGACTGCAGTTGGGGGCCGGTCAAACTGAAGAATCCCATCACGGTTTTTGGGATGCCCACCCAAGTATGCTATGTCAACACCAATGGAGGCATCAGTTTCACAAAGCCAGTTCATGAGTTCAGCCCTGCCTGCTCACCTACGGATGAACCAGAAAACATGATTGCTCCATTTTGGGCAGATGTTGATACAAGGTGAAGTAGACAAAAAATCGGTGAACAGATTTTGATGTATTTTTCCTCCACATAAGCAAAGTCTGAGAAAAAACGCATGCCTGACAAGTCTCAAGCTAACATGGTCTTTATAATTGACAATATCACTAGTCTTTTGGAGCAAAAATGACTGAAACTAAAGAAACTGCGGACAAAGTTACATTTAAATGTGCGTTTTTGTCCTAATAAAGCAACTTATACAAACCAAGTGATGGAAAAAATCAATTTAATTTTTTAACCCACAATTATACTCCGTGGAATTTTCAATTGCGCCGTTTTTTTACCATGCAATATCGCATATTAAACCCCTTTGCAATCTTAAACTGAAAGTCGTTGTTACTATACTGTACCATCAATTGGCCATGAATGTGTTCCTCATCGTGTTAGAATGCAGAATCTGAAAATGTATTTCGCAGGTTCATGGGAAACGTTTCATTCCGGGACGTGGATGATGCGTCAGCGCTGTCAGCAATTGCAGCTGATATTAAGGAAGCATTTCCGGCTTCAAATATTCCTCTACTCTTGTCTGCTTTAGTGGTGACTTGGCACTCAGTTGGAGCATATGGATTGGGCACCACATCTCCTGCAAACACATTCCAGGTACAGTATTCTTCTGATTGTACAGTACACTGCAGAACCATTCCTGTAGCAATTTAAGTGGGCGAATTTTCAGTTTAAATATAGTAAAGTATTTGTTTGACACATACAGTACAGTGGGGTCCTGGCTAACAAACTCAATTGTTTCCTGAACAAAGTTTGTTAGCCAAACAGTTTGTAAGCACATTTTTCCTTGAGAATTTGTAAATCACATTTTCCCTTGAGAAAATATAGGAATAATTTTAATTGGTTCCAGAACATTGAAAATGCCCATGGAATTCAAGAGAATGCATCCTAAAAAATATTTTCAGTCCTAAAATCTATTAAATCTTCCAAAGACAATATACAAGAAACTCACTGCAGTAAAACAATCCATAGAAGTGAAATTTTAAATTGAGTTTCTTCAGAGCTTTCTTCTTGAACATTTTAAATACAGCACCAAAAACTTTTTCACAGACCAAAGACTTAGGAGGAAAAATTTTGATGCTAAAAAGCTGTTGAATTTTAACCCAAGGGGAATGAATAAGAAATTGCTGATTAAGAATTGGTCCCTAAACCTTTGAGATATTCTTAGATGAATGAGTGAAAACATGAATCCCTAGCTTTTGCTACATAATTTCTGTCGGACCCATGAGCATTTGGAGAACTCAAAGTTTGTAATCTGAGCCATGGTTTGCTAGCTGGAGCAGCTGAGGTTGAAAACAAATGTTAGTTAGCTGAAAAGTTTGTAAGCTGATAACTTTAACTGTATACTGATTGACACTCTCTATTCAGTGGATTTGTCTGCATCAATTTTCTCTGTATGTTATTTTTTTCCCATTAAATGTATGCTCATCTTGAATGGGTCTCTGCAACAAAATTCTCTCCACAGAAATGTTTTTCTGTTTTCCTGAATTTCATTGTAGAGAAAATCCACCTGTACACAGACTAAGGTTCAAAAGTGGACAGTGGGGTCTTGATCTAGAAATATCCTCAGTTAAAAAGTTCATTATACACAACAAATCTGGATTTTGCCTTTAGCATTTTACCCGAGTGAACAGCAAACTTAAATTCAGGAAAAAGCTAAAAATAAAAAAGAGAAAAAGAATACACAAGCATTGAAAAAAAAAGAAAAAAAAATGAAAATGTTACTGTTCCATGACTCGGTCTTCCCAAACGGGAATAAAAACCGAAATTCATACGGGAATTCGTGCATTGCTCAATTTTAAAGTTTCTCTCGACAGATGGCGCTCGCAACTGATGGTTATGCCTCGTACGCCATTTTCAATTACGAATCCGTGGAATGGACGCGTGGCACAGAATCAGAGGTGGATGCATGGGCCGGATTGCATGCAGCTGATGGCGTCCCACAACATGTATACTCATTGGCTGCCAGCTGCTCTGATCTCATGATCAACATGACGTCTCGGTCAAACTTCCTGCACCCCGGGAAATTCGTCCTTCAAATCAACACGCCCAGGGTATATTCTCGATAAATCTTCAATTTTTTCTGAAATAAAGTATGAAAAAAAAACGATTCAATGAATTCCTTATGGATGCCAAAAATTCCAATGATGAAAAAAAAAATATATCGAGGTAGACTGGAAGCAGATAATGGAAGCTTCCATTAATATGGCTTTATCTGGTGGAAACTATAAAGCACATCATCTCATATTTGAACATGCTAATAATTTCAAGTGCAGAATGGATACAGAGTGACCCCAAAATAAAAAAAAGTGTCATTTAAAAATCTTGAAACATTTGGATAATTCCAAGATTCTCATATTTCCCCTTTTTTTTGCTTCTTGGAAAAATGCAAGCCTTCTATTTAGTGTACAGGTGGTACCTTGAAATTTGGCCCTAATCCATTGCCAGACTAGGGGTTCAATTGTGAATCAGTAAAATTGCAAGACACTCTGCAAAATTTAAAAATATAAGTTAAAAACTGCCAAAAAAGTGGACAAAGCAGGTCAAATTGGGGGGAAGGGTTGCATTGCAAGTCAACCTATCTGCAAATTTTACTATCAAATTGCGGGACAGTCAAATTGCACAAGGGTGAATTTCAAGGTACTAATTGTATGTAACTTGATTTATTGCATATAATTTTAGGGCAAAGTATTAAAATAAATGTTTCAAAAGTATGTTGGAAGCTTGGATTGAATCAATTTTTTCAAGCTTTGCCTGCATAAAAAATTTTCATGATAAAAATCACACAATAGAAGATGAGTTTCATCATACAAACACCAATTTTAATTCAATATGAATATACTGTACTGTATTTGTCAATCAAGCAAATCTTTGAACACTTTCATGGTTGAAGTTGTTTCCATGAAATTTTTTCCAATGACGTCAGTAGTTAAAAGAAAAACACCCAAAAAGCAGTACTGTGTTCTTGTCATTTCTCAGTTTATGCGACAGTGAGTTTATTTTTATTTTATTTTTTTAAACAGGTTCTGCTGCCAGGATCGTGTAGTACTGCAAACCCTGCATCAACTGCGACAGTTTCTCCAAGGACAGTTTCTCTTCGTGGCTATGAACTTGTGACTATGTCAGGTCCATGTACGAACAAAACAAATAGTGTAGCATGCTTTGTGAAGTCTGAAGGAGGCAATGTGCAAAGTGGCAAGGCTGCAGTACTAAACAAAAGGACCATAGGCTGTATTACCCCACCACTAACCACTTCAATGACTGCTGGCACAGGAAGGATTGATTTTATTCTCTCTATGACCAATGGGCAACAATACAACATATCAAGGGAGTTGACTGTCATGGAAGACACACAAGAAAAGGTAAAGTATTGAAGTAAGGATCTGAACATTGACAGATGCATGGGTTTGTATAATTGTGTAATTAGTCAGCCATGGGACAGGCACTTGAAAAAACCCCTCAAACCCATTCCTCATTATCAGTGTGTACATATTATAAGCCTATGCATATTCCATGACACTAAATGTAAATACATTGGGTCCCTCTTGTAGAGCTACAAGCTCACAAAGAATTCAAACAAATTAATTAATGAATAAATAAATGAAAATCACGATCCGCCGGGGAACACGGCAGGAAGATTCTTGGTAGAATCTTCAAAGAGATGAAAAAATGTATATTTTGAATACAGTGAGACCCCCAGATGCGGACATGTTGGATTGTCCCCAAGTCAAATCTTGTTTTCCCATAGACTTACATTGTATAATTAAAAATTTATTTTGGAATTTTATCCTGCAATGTCCCCAGGTTGAGTCAGTGTCCTCATGTTGGGTCTTTTTTATGATTTTTTTGGTTAAAAATAAGTGTCCCCAAGTCGAATTGTCCCCATGTTGAGGCGTCCGTATGTGGGGGTCTCACTGTATTTAAAACAGTGAAATCAGAATGGGAATAATCGACAATCAGGAAAATGCACAAGTACGAATTTCTCAACACAACCAAATGCTTTGAGATCAGCAAACTTAGTAATTCGAATTAGTTACTCAAAAAAGACGGGATTTTTCTATTGCGCAATTTATGGTAGTGGGGACTTTCAAGGGAATTCCCCGTTACCGCATGTGTTACTGCATTCCAAACATTCCAGTTTAATTTATATTAATCTCGCGTATTTTACTCTTTCTGTGGGACGTGCCCTCTGTGCCCCACACCTCCATTACAAAACTTGTTATGAACTTTTAAGAGGAACCATTGAATAAATAGCCCTTGATTGTGTTTAATGACCTGTTCATAAAATTGCTCAATTTTTACTGTTGAAATACCAAACAAAAATTGATGAGAAAACGACAACTGTTCTGGGAATCAGAGACATCATGACTTACCTTATTAAAAACAAAATTCAGAATTATTTCAATGCCTAGTTCATGGTATTTTTAATTCTTATATTTATTAGCAAATGACAAGGCCGAATGGATTTTTTTTTACAGAATCTTCATGTGTTCTCTTGCGAGAAAGACGGGGATGCTCAATTATGCATGTTAATATGGGATCCTACAAAAGTCTATGAAAACCCAACAACAGTCCAAATCGTCCTGCATTCTTTCAACCCAATTGGCGACACTGTTCTGACAGCAGCGAATAATTCTGGACACTTCAAAGTGCGGATTCCTGAAGCTGCACTTGAAACTAATAAGCCACTGACAATCGGTCTTATTCCTGAAAAAGAAGGAATTTCCCCGATGTTGATGGCTGATGCTGAAGAATTCATGAACAAATTCTGGACCAGGAATTCCGAACGTTGTGAGCAATGGTACAACAATGCTGGGGTTCCGGAGTCCTCAACAATTTGTCCTCCAATCGAGTTACTCGCCAATTTCGACCCCAGATTCGAAGCAAGTGTATTGATGAGGAATTATTACCACCCGGACGCTGACGTTTGCTACAGGTTTGTAATTTTAAAGCAATCTTCTCTTGCTGAATTTGGCTAAATTTATACTCTCACAACACACATTGCAAATACTGGCAAGTACCTTGTATTCTTCATTACTGTACAGTACTTAATTATTATACAACTGAGCTTATAAAATCATATTGTGTTGTAGCAGATATTGTCATGGGTCCATTGGATCCCAGACAAAGGAATTGAATTGTGCAGACATCAGAATGCAAGTTTTGAAGAAGAACTCAAACTCTTTTCAGAGGAGTTTATTCTCATTGCCCAATTCATCAATTGGCTGTTAATTCAATATAATGGCAGAGTCAATTATTAAATTGGTTGGTTAGCTCAGAATATTAAATGAGGTTATTTAAAGTTGATAGGCCCTTTACCACTAGGTTNCATTGCCCAGTTCATCAATTGGCTGTTAATTCAATTGTTTTAATGGCAGAGTCAATGGTTAGCTCAGAATATTGAATAATGTAATTTAAAGTTAAAAGGCCCTTCAACACTAGGTTCTGACTTCTCCTCTCAAAGAGGAATGAGGGTTTTTATACCCAGGTGCTTGGACTGGGTCAGGATTGGCCAATTTAGGCAAAATCAAAGAAGTGACAACCACTTCTCGTCCTTGAGTGAGGCTCAGTGAGTCTCTCAAAAACGGGATTTTTGCGAGGCTCACTGGCCTCAGAAATGTAAAAAGTTTCTGGGTCCAGTTGAGGCCAGATGCTGGAGCTGCGTCACTTCGAGACAGGACAGATATGACATTAAATTTCCGCCAATTTTTGTAATAAAATTTCAATTTTTTGATTGAATTGTCATGTTGCTCCAAACTTGCATACATTAAAAAAAATCTATTTGTCAACATGTCCCATTTGTCTAATCAAAGAAAATTACAGAAGTTGTAATAATTTCAACGCCTTTAAATTTTTTTTTATTAATTTCCGGTCAAGTGAATAAACTCTTTACTATCTTAGTGTTTATAACATTTAACTTGTTCCACCAGATGTAAATTTTACAGAGGCCCTCTAAAATAAACAGGTTTAATTCGAAGTCCTGAGTTTGCCTGTAAAAATAATTTGATAAATACTGTATAAAACTTTCAAGAGACCTTATTGTGTTATTCAATTGCAGTGTTTCAAAATAAGTCATGCTTCATTAAAAATTAGATGCTCATTTGAAACTAGTGCACTGTAATTAATTGCTTTCGGTTCAGGACAATTCTACTTTTTTAAGGTTAAGGTTTTTCCTATTGTGCTATGAAAATAAAAAAGTTTTTCTTTCAAGAAATGAGTCAATGGATGAGTTTGTTTTGATTTCTTGGTTGGTTCTGTATGCAGATCAATTATGGGCCAGCCATTGCAGGACTGCTGCTACAAGAATGGAATTGCTGAATGTGGTCTCAGAACTGGTGGGAATGTAATTCTTAATGACCCAAGCACAGCCTACTTGGAGTACTTATCCAATGATGTTGTGCCATTTTATGATTGCTGTAAGACTGATGAATCTGGGTCAATTAATTCATCAACATGCGCCATGTTTTATGAGAAAAGACCAGCAAATTGTGGACAAGGGTACGAACCCCCAGTTGTTGGTGGTGGAGGTCTTGGTGACCCACACTTCATGACGCTAGATGGCGTCTCCTACACCTTCAATGGATTCGGGGAATATCAGCTTATTAGAACGTCTGATTGCGTGGTTCAGGTACGTGATTTTAAATTCCGTTCAACAACCATTTCCACTTCTGGCACATATCAGTGAAATATATCCAAAATTCTAATTTTTGAAATTTCTTTAAAAAAGGAGTATCAAAGTAGTCTTCCAAGTGTCCACCGTAATGCAATTAAAAATCTCACATAATGATCAAATATTCAATTTTAAGCAGGATTTAGGATTGCAAAGCACGCATTTAAAATATTTTTGTACATGTATTGAATTTGTGCTGCTCAAGCTTACTTAATTAAGCAGAGTTATAAATTTAAACTCAGATTAGCTGAGAGTCTATCCTCTTTCAAAAGAACTGCGAAGGATGGGTTTTCTTCAGAATTTACTCACTGATGAGGCATTTATTGTAAAAATTCTCGAGGTACGTTAAAAGGTATACCATTATTAATGATTTTGCAGGTCCGACTGGGCACAACTCCAATGATTTCAACAGCAACTGCAGTGAAGGCAGTTGCCATGAGTTGCGGCACTCAGCCGTCAGTACAAGTTGAAGCAGACGAATCGGGGTCCATGCAAATTTACTCAGGACTCGGAAAACGCCTGTTCTTTTCTCCCAATCAACAAATGATCAAAATTTCAGACCACATACAAGTCAGGAAAGTCGGCCCCGCATTGATGCTATTTTCGCCTCGACTTTCCGTTTTGCTCACTATAAAATTTGGGATCCTCGAAAACACTTTGTTTGTTGCTCCTTCGGAAGCAGGAAATGCGATTGCTGTTGGATTGGCAGGGAAGTTTGATGGGGACCGACGCAATGATCTGATGCCCCGAGGCAATGTTTCACTAAGATCACTAGATATCACCGAATCATCAAATTCGTCAAACAGCACCGAATTGCCACATTTGTTGAATATCCCAGAAATACCAATTTTGCCAGAAGTCATCATCGAATCACCGTATATCACTGAATCGCCAATTTCATCAATATCGCCAGATTATGCACGTGCTGTCTTCTATCAGTTTGGGGAAACATGGAGAGTGTCAAGAAATGAGTCGATATTCTTTTATCCGGCAGGGACATCGTATGATACCTTCAACAAACCTGATTTTGTACCAGTTTTTCTCCTTGAACCTAAGGAATCATTCCCAGAATCAGTGCGGGATGTGTGCCAAAATGTGCAAGCATGTTACATGGATTACCAGGCATCACACAGCATTCAAATTGCCATGAATACCCTCCAACTGATTATCAGTTTATTGAACAAAAGATCAGCTATGGAAACAGCAAGAACTATTAAAGTGTGTCCCACTCCGAGTAACCCTGCCAATGGGGTTGCAGACTACTCAACCCTCATCTCAGGATCAAAGGTACAGTACTGTACTTGCAATTGTTTCAAATTTTAAACAAAACTGATTTGCTTGGAATGCAGTGGAATCTTGTTTAACAAAATTGATTGGTTTCAGACAAAAATGTGTTATCCAAAAAAGTTTGTTGACTGAATTTAATTTTTCCATAGACTTCAATGGGGAAGAATTTAATCAATTCCATGAATCCAAAAGACAATTGAACACTGAGAAAAAAAAATTCAAGACCATCAACTGTAATCAGAATAAGTTGTTGCATCTTCTATACAGTATGTGCCCAGAAATTTTCCCAGTGTTATACAGTATATAGAAGTGGCACTGATGAAAACAAAGATAAAAAGCTCCACACCTAGAGTAACACACCCTGAAGGAAACGTGTCAGGTGAAAATGAAGTTTTTGCACTTAGATTGCACTGTACTTTAAATTTCAGCCTCAAAATCAAATTTTTGAATTCTTAAATTTGGGATTTTATCTCAGAAAAAAGTTTGGTAACCAAATTTTGATTTGTTGACAGGGATTTTTCCTGGAAACCAAAAGCTTGTTAACCAGAATTTTTTTAACTGAGCAGTTTGTTACTTGAGGGTCCAATCTAATATATAAGGAAGTAAGATTTCCAATGTAAATCCACGTTTGGACCTATACTCCTCTGTTGTTGACCTTGTGATCTCACAAGTCGTTTACCTAGGACCGAACCACTTGGTTGTTGTACGTTACTTTAGTGTTGAACAACTACTGCTGTTCCCACCACAACAACAGAGACACCTACAACAGAAACATCTACAACCACAACAACAGAAGCACCTACAACCTCAACAAGAACAAAGCCTGCAATAATCCCTGCATCACCTTACTTCTCACCCCCAAGCCCAGAAGGATTTGACAAGTTTGGTTATAAGGAACTAGATATGGTTAGTGGAAATATGCTGTTGAAATATTTTAATGTACTTTATATATGTTTTAATGTACTTTATATATATTTTAATGTACTTTATATATGTTTTAATGTACTTTATACATGTTTTAATGTACTTTACATATGTTTTAATGTATTTTATATATGTTTTAATGTACTTTATATATGTTTTAATGTACTTTATACATGTTTTAATGTACTTTACATATGTTTTAATTTACTTTATATATGTTTTAATATACTTTATACATGGTTTAATGTACTTTATATTAAACATGAAAATAAAATGAAAACTGAAATACATTGAAAATACATATCAACCTTCTTTAGTATTTATGATGGGATACGCTTACAGACTTAAGTGTATCTTTCTTACGTGATTATTGGAGGGGTTCATTTTCCGAAAAGAGGAGTTTCACGATACTAAGTGTAAAAGACTTTCAGAAAATCAAAAATAAATGATGACCAAGGAAAGAGAAAATCAATCAAAATGTACTGTAAATTGATGCATTTTGAAAGGAAATGAAAAATGCTTTTAAAGCATTTTTATAATGAAACTTCCTATATTATTCAAAAATTTAAATAAAAATATCAATATGTTGAAAACTCATGCGCATGTGAATGGCAGGGGGGAAAACCTAAAACTACTTTGAAATGAACTCAACATTTGCTGCTGAGATATTGAAGAGCAACACACTATTAAAAAAATATTAATTCAAAAAAGTAAGAAGCTGAATAATCTTGGTCTTCTGGTTCTATAAACACAGGTACTGAATCCATGTGATGACTGCAGTTCAGATGAAATCAAGCTGTCTTTCCCAATGAAAATTTTCAATGGCATCAGAACCTCTTGTTGGGTGAACAACAATGGTGCTATATCACTCAAATCCCCACTTCCGCAGTACACGCCATCTTGTCTGCCCAGTCAACAACAGTATGAAGTGTTAGCCCCATACTGGGCTGATGTTGACACAAGGCACTTGGGCTTAGTGCTGTACAGACAGACCAACAATGCTGCTGTTTTGGCAAATGCAAGAAATGATATCTCCGCTGTTTTTCCACAGATGTCCCCTCCAAATCTTATATGGGCACTTGTTGCCACTTGGTACCAAGTTGGCACCTTTGGCTTTGCAGAATTTTCAACCAACAATACATTCCAGGTTTGTCTGATTGGTTAATGCTACTGAGAAGCTCACAACCTGTTATGGAAAGCATATATTAAGTACATTACATCCATAGTATGATTCAGTGATAATTCATGCTGTCCACGACAGTAGCTCAATTTTTCAAGAGATTGTATTCATTCTTGGATACCATGTGCCCTCAAGTAAGACACGTGCACCTTGTATATCATGTGTGAGACACTTTTCCAAAAACATATTCCTGCATCAGAACTATGCCCCAGTTTTTGTTGAAGCACAGCTCCAAAGTGTCCATTACACTTGAGCCCCAAGATGCAGACAAAATTGTCTGCTTGGGCCTTTTCCCTGCTATTTTGGAGTATCTGTATTTTGGATCATGTTTTCCTATAGACTTCACCAGGAAATATATTATTGTGGTTTTCCTGTTTATCAAAAATTAGGGATGAAGTCCCCAAAAGTTAAATTTGTAAATTTTATAAATTTCAAGATGCAGAAGATAACTGTGCAAAGGAAAACCTTGCAGAATCTGATCTTTTGGAATCAGGAGCTCAAGAAGCAAAGAAAAAGAATAAGTATGGCCATACTGCACGCACGTGTGCTGGAAATAACTGCAAAAATTACAAATTTAGCCTGTTCATGTTTATGTCAAAGATTAATTTCAGGATGAATTTTTAAATAAAAATAATTTAGCTCAATTTGTTCAAGGTATGTCAGAATTTAAAAAATATTAATTTTTAATTTTTCTGGACATGATGGAAGTTGTTCAAGTGTTGGGGCAGTTTTTTTTAAAGTTTTGACTCTCATGTGGCAATGTTGGGATATTATCTTGCAAAATTTGTGCCCATGGGCACTGAAAAGAATCATGTTTTTTTACCAGGGCCCAAGTTGGGAACAATTCCAATATATTTTCCAATCCTGCAGTCAATAATGCCTGTAAAATAAATTCCTCCCTGGGTTTCCTTTTTTGCATCTAATGATTCATATTGAAGATTTCTCCAAATAAAAGGATATTCTCCACCCACATTTGTTCAAACTTAGGCCTTCCCAATAACCCAAGGGGATTTTGGTGACCTTTTGCTCAAACTGAAATGTGCCTCCCCCAATGAAAAAATTCTGAATGGAAAAGGACCCTCTGCCACCCAAGGCTTAAGTTTTCACAAGTCAAATTATCTGTATTTGGCCTTCGGGGCATCTGCATACATGTCAGGTTCTCACTTTTGTATTTCCTAAAGACATTTTCCTGTCTTATTTTTTTTGACAGAAACATTCTCTAGAAAAACTACTTCAAAATTACTGTTCTGTACATGAAATTCGCAGGCTATAATTACCTCTGATGGCTACAGCACATTCGCCATTTTCCGCTACGGCAACCTGACCTGGAGCCGTGGCGCAGAGTCGAACCTCGACGCATTTGCCGGGTTCAACTCGGGTCGTCGCCCAACATCGATCCCCATTCACAGTCTGCCCCACAGTTGTTCCCAGGACGTGTTGCAATTACAAAATCTGTCCAACACCGGGACCCCCGGGAAGTTCGTCTATCAAATAGACGGCGACTTGATCGGAGATCCCAAGACATGCACTTTCCCCACGGAAGAACAGATGTCGCTGGTAACCATCACACCTCGTGAGCTGGGGCTCTATGGAAACGAGCTCGTCACTCTGTCGGGTCTTTGCCTGGGCAAGGTGTCCAACGTGTCCTGCGCAGTGAAGGACAGAACTTTGGGTTTGGTCCCTGGAAAGGCCCTGGTGTTGGATTTTCGCACTGCTGGCTGCGTCACACCGACTTTCGCAGCTGCAGGCCTGGCAAAAATTCAATTCACCATCAGTTTATTCAATGATACATTCACGACTGAAAGAGACGTGGTTGTGGGGAGGCCCAGAAGGGTTCTCGGGATCAATCTCACTTCACCGGGCAGTGCGACCATCACCTGGGACAGGTCCTGGTTTGATTCTTTGACGAGTGTCGATATCAAGCTTTACACCTTCCAAAATGGCTCTTCTGTCACTCTTAAAACAGTGGCGAATACTGGCAAAGAAAATGTGACCATTTCCCCGATATATTTCAACTGGTCACAGCCTACCACTAGAACTATTTTGGTGGAGCCTACGGTTACGTCAGGAGGTCGAGGGATATTTGCAGACATAGAAGAGTTTGCACAAAGGTTTTGGGGTGGTGGATATGACTTTTGTCAAAATTGGCTTCGCGGGCAAACCATTCAACCAAACCCTTCAACTGCATGTCCTCCTCTCATGATACAAGCCAGGATTGATCCCAGATTTATCATCAGTCGCAGAGCAAAGCGATTCATGCATTATCCAGCTAAAGAATGCTACAGGTTGGTCATTCTTGACCCAGATTTAAAAAAAAAATATATATATATAGTGAGACCACCAGATGCAGACATAATTGGTGCATCAAGACTTCAAGAGTGTCCCTATGTTGGATTGTCCCCAAGTCGAATCTTGTCTTCCCATAGACTTACATAGTATAATTTTTAATTGGTGTTTTATGGAAGAAAAAGGTTGGAAACATCTGTTTCTTGCAATTAAGCCTTATAAAAATCAATTTTCCTAAAATTTATTTTGGAATTTTATCCTGCAATGTCCCCAGGTTGAGTCAGTGTCCTCATGTCAGGTATTTTTAATGATTTTTTGTTAAAAATAGGTGTGCCCATGTCAAATCATCCCCATGTTGAGGCGTCTGCATGTGGGGGTCTCACTGTATATATAGTGCAAGCATACCCTTTCATTTCATACTTGTTGCATTTTAAATAATGTCTCTACAGATCAATTCCAATCAAGGATGGCGATCAAATACAAGAATGCTGTTACCAGCTTACTGACTCTTTAGTTTGTGCTCCCCTGATGGGAGGAATTCCCAAAACAAATGACCCCAGTCAAAACGTTTTCAAATACATGGATGGAGAAATGACGCCTTTCCAATCATGCTGCAGAAGTGAGGCTCGCAGTGTACTCAAACAACAGACTTGCAGAATGTACTATGAGAAACTAGGATCTGATTGTGGAACCAAATATAGCACAGATGAAGTTAGAGCAAACGCTTATGCTCATGGTGACCCCATTTTCACCACATTTGATAGAACACATTATGCATTCAACGGCTTTGGAGAATACCATTTCATCAGGAGTCCAGATTGCAATGTCCAGGTAAATATTTTCCCCCACTTGGAATTAAAAAAAACCCATTTTTCTAAAAAAAATGTTGAGTGTATAACTGCAGTTGAACCGCTCTCCGTCAAATTTTAAGGTCCCTTCAATTTTAACTCACAATGAGACATTTGGCCTGATAAGCATTGGTTAATCAATGAAATTTATTTTCTTGCCTAATTGTGAGAAGTGTTCAATATACATTGGAATCTTGTAGGAAGTTGTCTTATTCCTTGTGGAAAAGCATTGAGGAAACATTTTCAATTTTTTCTAGATCAAGCTTTCTATAGAATCCGGCCCCTGGGTAATAACACAAAGGCGTTAGAAATTTGAATATGGGAGGTTGGATCAAAATGTTTCAAGTTATGGAGGTTTAAAATGCATTTGAGAAAATAGGTGAAGACTTTTCAGACAAGCATTGAAAGTTGGGAGATTTTATTATTATTCAGGTTTCACTTAGTCCCTCTGTTGTGGAGCTGTGATATATTTTCAGAATTTTTATCCGCACGAAGCACACACACAAAAAAACTAGTTTTATCTGCAGAGCCAAAATGCAGAAAAATCTCAAATTGTTATAATTGTGCAGAAAAAATAATTATTATTTGCTGCTGGGGAAATTTTTTCTGCATTCTTGCCAAGGGAGTAGTACTGAATGAATGAATGAACAAACTTTATTTGCCACTTTTCAGCGTTCACAAGGTGCAACCAAAACTCCTGCATCCAAACCCCCTCCCCACCCAACCCAACTCCCCCAAAATACATTCAATCACTTCAAAGCATGAAACAAAGCATAAACCAATGACAAAAACAAAAGAGAAACAGCAGTAAAAGTTTATTTAAAGCACAAGGTCTTCAGCCTGTTTCTGTATGAGTTTTAGTTCAATGAACAATTTAGAGAGAATCTTTGATGAGAAATAGTACTGTATTGAGATATTTAAAAACAATGGCTTTTGCTCTCTGGAATTTTCATGGATTTTGGCTACTTTTGGTGATCTTGGTCAAAGCAAAATTTGCTTGCATGCAAAAATATCCAGGTACTGCACCATTGGATGGAAATCCACTTGCTGCCATCCAAGGGCTAACAAGGTTGAACTCTGTAATGCTTGAAATACATTTTCCAGGTGCGTCTAAGGCCAAAACAAGGAGCAGGAAATGGCACATCCATCCAAGCAGTGGCTGTGAAATGCGGAGCAGGAAATCATTTACAGATTCAAGCCAGTTCATTTGACCAGATGATGATCTACACATCTAATAAATTTTACATGCGGATTGTGGAAAATGATTTTCCAACAAGAATTGGTCCAGAAATGTCCATAGTCAACAGCTTTGGTGATTTCATAATCTCTACCAAGAACCTGAGAGTAGTTGTTTCCTATGGGGGGCTCAAGGTATGTGTACAAAGTTTCTCATAAGATCTGAAAGTGAACCATCATTATTTTGGCTAGTGGGACATGCTGGTCAATTTTGTAAAGCAATTCATCCCATCTTTTCAATATGAAGAAAAGATACAATCAGATATGATTAGAGGAATTTCTCCTTATGTCCCATTGAAACCATCAGAAATGGACTACTCTTGAGTGTATAGGGTACTCAAGCAAAAATTTTCAAGCTTATTTCTTTCGATAGGATCCTTCTAATCATTCATAATTTTCAACACTTCGCAATTTCCTAAAAGATTTCCTCTGTGTTCTTGAACAATTGAATCCATGGTTAACATATTTCTATCTGTGATGCAGGTAAAATTTTTGCAATGTTTACGGGAAGCATGCATAATCCTGTAGAATAATTGTTAAGGAGCATTGTAAAAGTGGTTTAGAGCCTTGTTTTTGAGTGTTTCAACTTCAACCTGCTAAAAGACCTACCCATAAATCAAGGAAAGATGACAGTTTGCCCACTTCCCCACAGAAAATACTTCTAATATAGTGCAAAAAAGAAATGCTCAAAATTGGATGGAATTAGTAATAGAAAATTTCCGTATTTATGTACATTTTATTCACCCACAACCTGTAATTGTATTAGATTACTTTCTACTTAAAAGGGTAACTGAAGTCACTCTATTAAAACTTACCAATAAGACGTATACTTAAGTTAAAAAACACCTTTAAAAATAAAATAAAATAATTCTACTCAACTTCAAGTTACAGAAAATAAATGTACTGAAGAAAATCACACAGAATCTGATCTTTTCACATCAATGGGAGTTCAAGAAGCAAAAAACAAGAACAAATACTATACTGAGCACACCTGCTGACCTGATAAAAAAAAACTGGAAAGAACACAAAAAGTAGCCTTTCTTTTGATTATCAATCAGGGTATCTTTATGCAGTAATTAAATTTATTTCTAGCATTTTTAAATTGTAATATCTCAATAGTTATTTAAGAAATAAAAAATAGAAAAATTAAATCATTAAATTCTTCCAGAAATCTTGGAAACGTGTCTGTATCTTGAGTCAGTGTCTGGATGTTGGGGGGAAATATTTTTCACTTCTATGTTGCTAGGTTGAATCATCCATAAATCAGGTTGTCTGCATTTTGGGGTCTCACTGGAAGTACCTAGTTTTCTCAGAACAATTTATTGCATCACAAGGAAGGTCACAATTCTCCAAGAACATATATAAGCAATTACTATAAAAATCCAAGCCCTAATTTTTAATTCACACTCGAATTTGGCAAGGAGGGAAAACTTTCACCAGCGTTTCTTCCCTGTGCATTCTCTCCCCAAAATTGGATATTGATGAATGAAACTGACCTGCATGATGGCGCTTTGTAAAGTTTTTCAGAAACCTGTAAAACTTTGTTTCACCATGCAGTCAATCATCACTGCATCAAAACCTGTGCATTGAATTTTGTTGAACATAGGCGATGTTAGTGCAAGCTTTCGTTACAAGCACCTACGCGGGGAACACAAACGGACTGGCGGGAAACCTGGACGGCGATCCAACCAATGACCTGTCACCGAGAAACGCAGATACGCCCTTGCCCTCCAATGCTTCCCTCTCAGGCATCCATTGGGCATTCGGCGAATCATGGCGTGTGAAACCCGAAGAAACCATTTTCGTGTACCTCGGAGATGATGACACGAGAGCTGCCCACCACGACCTAGCTTACATCCCGCCCCTGGAACCAGCACTAGTGCCATCACAAATGGAATCTGAATTGTGCGGAAACAACGTGACGTGTCTCTTTGACCTTTACATGTCCGGAGAAATTAACCTTGCTGAGGAAGCGATGCTGATTGAATACGTGATGCAAGTGAGTGATGGAGAAATGCAGAGGAAAGTTGAGCGATGCAACGCACCTCCGAAACCCGTCAATGGATACGCTGTTTTCAATGGCACAGCCGTTGGATCTAAGGCCAATTTTGCCTGTGATCCGACTTTCAAACTAAACAGTACTGTGCCGTTGGTTTGCAATGCAGGTGGTGTCTGGACAGGTGCTGTCCCAAAGTGCCAGAAAACTGTCGTCGTAGGCGGTGGAAAATAATGGAAACCACAACCACAAGTTTCGCTGGACTCGTAAAGATTGTCTTAGTGAAATAAAATTCGGTAATTTCGTGGTTTAGTGAGAATTGCTGGGATGTCATCGCTGAAATCGAAGCAAAAATATATTTCAAGGCTTAGAAGTGAATTCATTCCATGCTTTTTTATTTCGCATTTAATTTCCGATTTTAAATTCCCGAAGAAATAAAATATATAGTCATGCCCGACGGTGTTGATTAAAGTGACAAGAAAGCATCACGATGTCCCCAAAGAATCCACAATCCTCAAAAATTTTGGCTGAGTCCTGCTTTTGACTTGTTGAGGCAAAACTTGATGATTCTGGTCAATGTCTGGGATTTCATGGCGAGAAGCTATCAGCACTGGTTTTGCCAAAACTGCATCAACCAAGAAGCATTTGATGAGCAGGTTCTGGGCCCGAAATGCACACTGATGCGGTTTTACACCTGAAAAATTTTACATTTGTAAGAATCATTGCATAAATCAAAATTCTATTCCAATGAAATGGAAAAGAAACTTGACTAAAAAAACCAACATCACCTCTTTGTAATGTTTGCAAGTTATATGGTTTGAAAGCGCAATCACAAAATTTCCAATCCCTGTAGCAAAATTAAAGTTTTTGTCCCCAAGAAATTTTTGCCAAAGGATCAGTGTTTGAATACAGGAACAGTGAAAAAATTAAGTTCATTGGTTAAAATGTTTGTTGACAAAATTATTTGCTAATCAAGACTCCTAGTGAAGTGAATCTCTGATCTAAAAATATATGAGAGGGTGTGTTTGTTTGCCCAGAAAATACTGTACATCAAAATGGTCCTAAAATGCTCCTAAAATGAGTTGACAAGGCACTGTACTTGGAGACAGGGGTTCATTTGTCCAATTTATTCTGTCAAATCCTTTCAAAGCACATCAAATTCCATTTTGTTCTTTCCTTCCTGATTCAATAAAAGAGTAGCCTAATGGCTTCAAAAAAGATGTATGGAGGTTTTAGAGGAAAAGCCTTTGCGTTTAGGAGGTTTTTAATGCATTGTTTCTAAGGGAATTCAGATAGGCACTTTATAAAATTGACTCAAGGAGGTATTTGACTTACGGAGGTTTGACTTAGCCAGGTAAAACTGTATTATTCTCTGAGAATAAAAGTGGGATGCACGTATTACTTGGGTATACCATTTAGTCCAAGTTTCAGGGTCATAAAACCAGGTGCATTCCTTACCCAAGGGCATTTGGTACTTGAGTAAATATGGTACTGTACTCACATTTAGGTGACTTGTAGTTGGTCACTGTTTGTTCTGTATCCAGCACCCAGGCTGTTGCATTCTTGAACATTTGATCAACATCAGCAAGTTGCAGAATCCTGTCTGAATGTGCCTGATATGGACCACATTGCTCACACACAGACATCAAACTCTTCCTCTTCTTCAAAGACTGATGAACAAAATGTGACTCTGGCCTGAGCATCAAGATTTCAGAATCACAGCCAACTTGAGCCCAATGTTTAGAACAGGCCTCACAAGAACATGCAAAGTTATACTTGTCCAAGAGAAACATTTGCCTCTCATCCTCAGAGTCACAATATGCAAAAACACCATATGAAATGGTCACCTCTTCACCTTTTTTATTTTTTCTGTTGAAATCGAAGTATAATAGATGTTTTAAGACTTTTGAACTGCGCTAAATTATAGTAAACTTGTTTCAACTTTTTGTATAAAATATGGGACAAACTAACTCGCCACTCAAGATATCACCAATTTGTTGTTCAGGAAATACGCTGTTGCATTTGGATAGCAGGCATGGTTGAACATTGCTGAAGAAGGAAAAATCCCAGTTCCAGTTGCAGACAACCAAACTTTTACCTCGTCTTCAGCCTTTTTCACCTGCATTGCAAATATTATCAAAACAATTCAATGTTTTCACCTTTATTTAAAAAACTGAATTGAAGAAAAGATGACGTGAGCTTACGTTGGAAAGGATAAAAGGAGTGGGAAAATACCTCTGTTTCCTAACTCTTCTGTAACGGAAGTTAATAGAAGAAATAAGTCTATATTGTTAATTTGTTTTTTCCAAAATTAATTTTTATTAAATTGAATACCTTTTCATTTAAATTTTAAATAAAAAAATCATTTTACAGCATCAGATAATGGCTGTAAAGTTTCCTTCAAACCTTTCATCCCAGTTTTCCATACAAAAATAATTATTTACAAAATTAAGTGACCAAGAACACAGAAATGGATTAATTTCTAGGCAAAGGAAAAAATAGGATCAGATAAAATCTATAGAAACCTGTGGAGTACTAATGGGGAAGCAGTTGGAAGCAAATGTGCTGAGCCAGTGGGACAGCAATTCGCTCAAACATATTTTTTCTTCAGTAGAAGCAGGATAATCCTGAGCTGCAAAGTATCCCATTTCCTCCAGCAGCTTCACCAGGTAAACTGCCAACTTTGCATTACTCAGCACCAATTCTGAATCTTCATTTGCCTGACTTTGCTGTAAGTTGAAGGTTGATCTCCAATCACCAGGATGGTATTTCTGTAATCAGAAGTCACCACTGAAATTCATAAAGCCTTCAGAAAATGTTTTTCAGTCTGCCTGTAAATAAAAAAAAACAAGTACAAGATGTTCATCACCTGAAGATAATCCTGATCCTGGGGTTTTCTGCTCAGTCTCCGGCCCTTGGTACCCACCAAGTCTCTCAAGTTGGTGCTCAGCACCATTTTTAAAGCAACTAAAGCTGTTGGATGAAGCAAACACAATTCCCTCAAGTTCACCATAGCTTTGCACTCAAATTTGTGGAATGTCTGACTTCTTTGATAGCATTCCTTGTCACAGTAAATCACCTGTAAATATATTGCCCCAGTCACAATTTAACAGTAGAAAGAATGGGTACTTTTGCGTTATCTCAGTACCTACTTTCAAAGCAACCTACCAGAAACTGTGAATTTCCTTTTTCTGCATTCTGCTGAAACTGATTTTGGGAGGCGGTTAGGTAAAGTTAGGTTAGGTCAGGTTATGTTAGTTACAAATATCTTTCAATTAACATAACATGACCTGACGTAACTTTACCTAACTGCCTCCCAAAATCAGTTTCAGCAGAAACCCAAAGAAAGCAGAAACTGATTTTGGGAGGTACTGAGATAACAGGAAAGTACCAAATGTTTGTTGGATGAAAGAAATTATTGCAAGTGCAAAACTAATGTTTCACTATTGCTGAAGGTACAAGAATAGGGAATAGGTCATTGATGTGTTTTTCAGCTCTGCAATTTCTTTTAAAATCCTTGTGGTTTTATTCAGAGACATACACTCATACAATACTTTTACACAAAAAAATGTAACCTTTCCTGGTTATATTTAAAATTTGATGAACAAGGCTGCAGTAAAACATAGAAATGACTTACTCCTCCACCACCCAGAGAAAATGAAAATGAATGCCACCCATATTTTGTATATCTTATGCATTTGCAGTTGATCCTGACAAGATAACAAATACTGTGAATTATTTCAAATAATATCACATGTTTTTAAGCAAAAATGTCTCGGATCTGACCAACTAAAATATTTTCAAATGACAAATTTTCTGATTTAGACATCCTTTATTGTCAGTGATATTGATTGAGGAAATTTCTGTAAAAAAGTCTTTTTTTGAGTAACAGATTGCTCATGTTAGAATTGAAAGTTGAGATAGTGAATCAATTTTCAAAAATGGCTCTTTTTAAATTATTGTAATTCTACGTACGGGGGTTTTGTACAATTCAGAAATTTGCATAATTAAATCAACTTCTTTACAAGTCAAAGAAAAAACCTTCGAATCATATCTGATGTTGACTGAATACGTAAAAAATTTCATTTCCTTGATATAAAACAGGCCTTTTTAAAATTGATTGAAAATTTAATATAATTTATCAATGCGTCATCATAACTCACATGAGGGCATTTTGGACAAGGGAAGCCCACATAAACCTGATTATGACACATGTTGCAGTGAGTTGCCCATGTATCAGGCATCAGCACAGAACTCAAGGCAGTCTCAGAAATCAGCACTTCACCTGGAACCAATAATCACCCAGTCGCAAATTATCCTTCCGACTTCCTCATGTCCCTTTTTGCAAAAGTACTTCCTCAAGTTCCTAATTAACGTGGAGGACTAACAAGGTTCTGGTTCACATTATCTCCAACCCTTTGGGGGGAGATATAACTTCGTCCCTATATAGTTCACAACTTATTTCTTGCTCATGTCAACAACAGAAGAAAAAAAAGATTACCGGGTTTCAAGTCGACTTCCGCAAAATATCCGAACCCCTTTTTTCCTGTTTTCCCGAGCTTTATCTTGTCGGAAACGCTGCAGAATGGTGAAATTCTTTCCTCTTTCGTCAAGTCCAACCAATGGTACTGGTTCGAATTGTGGTCTGTTGTCTTAAAAGAACCCTGTTTCAAGGTTTCCCGCAAATCTTGCTCAAGTTTGCGGACTTCTGCTGATTTCTGCTTCCCGAATCCGGACCCGAGTTCTGCGATTTGCCGCAAAGCTTCATCCGGTCTGTGCAGCATTTTTGATGTTAAAGATGCTCTGAAAGAATTTTTGAAAAATTGTAAATAATTCTACTGCAGTTGCTCAGAAAGCTTCAAAAAGAAACAGTCCAATTATAACGAAAAAAGTTAGAAAATGATTGTTAATAAATAAAATGAGGCACTCAAATCCAAGTCGTGGCTTCTTTTACCGAACTTTAACTGAGATAATCATTTACCCTCTCAATTCAAATGATTTAATAAAAAAATAAAAAAGACAACTTTAGCTTCATATTATCTACAAAATTCTGAAAACTTGACGCGATTTAATATCATTTGAACAAAGTTGAAAAACATATTTTATACCCTGTTTGATTGAGCGGTGAGTTCTGATCACCAATTTGTTGTTCAGGAAATACGCTGTTGCATTTGGATAGCAGGCATGGTTGAACATTGCTGAAGAAGGAAAAATCCCAGTTCCAGTTGGAGACAACCAAACTTTTACCTCGTCTTCAGCCTTTTTCACCTGCATTGCAAATATTATCAAAACAATTCAATGTTCTCACCTTTATTTTAAAAAACTGAACTGAAGAAAAGATGACCTGAGCTTACGTTGGAAAGGATAAAAGGAGTGGGAAAATACCTCTGTTTCCTAATTCTTCTGTAACGGAAGTTAATAGAAGAAATAAGTCTATATTGTTAATTTTTTTTTCCAAAATTAATTTTTATTAAATTGAATACCTTTTCATTTAAATTTAAATTTAAAAAAAATCATTTTACAGCATCAGATAATGGCTGTAAAGTTTCCTTCAAACCTTTCATCCCAGTTTTCCATACAAAAATAATTATTTACAAAATTAAGTGACCAAGAACACAGAAATGGATTAATTTCTAGGCAAAGGAAAAAATAGGATCAGATAAAATCTATAGAAACCTGTGGAGTACTAATGGGGAAGCAGTTGGAAGCAAATGTGCTGAGCCAGTGGGACAGCAATTCGCTCAAACATATTTTTTCTTCAGTAGAAGCAGGATAATCCTGAGCTGCAAAGTATCCCATTTCCTCCAGCAGCTTCACCAGGTAAACTGCCAACTTTGCATTACTCAGCACCAATTCTGAATCTTCATTTGCCTGACTTTGCTGTAAGTTGAAGGTTGATCTCCAATCACCAGGATGGTATTTCTGTAATCAGAAGTCACCACTGAAATTCATAAAGCCTTCAGAAAATGTTTTTCAGTCTGCCTGTAAATAAAAAAAAACAAGTACAAGATGTTCATCACCTGAAGATAATCCTGATCCTGGGGTTTTCTGCTCAGTCTCCGGCCCTTGGTACCCACCAAGTCTCTCAAGTTGGTGCTCAGCACCATTTTTAAAGCAACTAAAGCTGTTGGATGAAGCAAACACAATTCCCTCAAGTTCACCATAGCTTTGCACTCAAATTTGTGGAATGTCTGACTTCTTTGATAGCATTCCTTGTCACAGTAAATCACCTGTAAATATATTGCCCCAGTCACAATTTAACAGTAGAAAGAATGGGTACTTTTGCGTTATCTCAGTACCTACTTTCAAAGCAACCTACCAGAAACTGTGAATTTCCTTTTTCTGCATTCTGCTGAAACTGATTTTGGGAGGCGGTTAGGTAAAGTTAGGTTAGGTCAGGTTATGTTAGTTACAAATATCTTTCAATTAACATAACATGACCTGACGTAACTTTACCTAACTGCCTCCCAAAATCAGTTTCAGCAGAAACCCAAAGAAAGCAGAAACTGATTTTGGGAGGTACTGAGATAACAGGAAAGTACCAAATGTTTGTTGGATGAAAGAAATTATTGCAAGTGCAAAACTAATGTTTCACTATTGCTGAAGGTACAAGAATAGGGAATAGGTCATTGATGTGTTTTTCAGCTCTGCAATTTCTTTTAAAATCCTTGTGGTTTTATTCAGAGACATACACTCATACAATACTTTTACACAAAAAAATGTAACCTTTCCTGGTTATATTTAAAATTTGATGAACAAGGCTGCAGTAAAACATAGAAATGACTTACTCCTCCACCACCCAGAGAAAATGAAAATGAATGCCACCCATATTTTGTATATCTTATGCATTTGCAGTTGATCCTGACAAGATAACAAATACTGTGAATTATTTCAAATAATATCACATGTTTTTAAGCAAAAATGTCTCGGATCTGACCAACTAAAATATTTTCAAATGACAAATTTTCTGATTTAGACATCCTTTATTGTCAGTGATATTGATTGAGGAAATTTCTGTAAAAAAGTCTTTTTTTGAGTAACAGATTGCTCATGTTAGAATTGAAAGTTGAGATAGTGAATCAATTTTCAAAAATGGCTCTTTTTAAATTATTGTAATTCTACGTACGGGGGTTTTGTACAATTCAGAAATTTGCATAATTAAATCAACTTCTTTACAAGTCAAAGAAAAAACCTTCGAATCATATCTGATGTTGACTGAATACGTAAAAAATTTCATTTCCTTGATATAAAACAGGCCTTTTTAAAATTGATTGAAAATTTAATATAATTTATCAATGCGTCATCATAACTCACATGAGGGCATTTTGGACAAGGGAAGCCCACATAAACCTGATTATGACACATGTTGCAGTGAGTTGCCCATGTATCAGGCATCAGCACAGAACTCAAGGCAGTCTCAGAAATCAGCACTTCACCTGGAACCAATAATCACCCAGTCGCAAATTATCCTTCCGACTTCCTCATGTCCCTTTTTGCAAAAGTACTTCCTCAAGTTCCTAATTAACGTGGAGGACTAACAAGGTTCTGGTTCACATTATCTCCAACCCTTTGGGGGGAGATATAACTTCGTTCCCTGTATAGTTCACAACTTATTTCTTGCTCGTGTCAACAACAGAAAAAAAACGATTACCGGGTTTCAAGTCGACTTCCGCAAAATATCCGAACCCCTTTTTTCCCGTTTTCCCGAGCTTTATCTTGTCGGAAACGCTGCAGAATGGGGAAATTCTTTCCTCTTTCGTCAAGTCCAACCAATGGTGCTGTTTCGAATTGTGGTCTGTTGTCTTAAAAGAACCCTGTTTCAAGGTTTCCCGCAAATCTTGCTCAAGTTTGCGGATTTCTGCTGATTTCTGCTTCCCGAATCCGGACCCGAGTTCTGCGATTTGCCGCAAAGCTTCATCCGGTCTGTGCAACATTTTTGATGTTAAAGATGCTCTGAAAGAATTTTTGAAAAATTGTAAATAATTCTACTGCAGTTGCTCAGAAAGCTTCAAAAAGAAACAGTCCAATTATATAACGAAAAAAGTTAGAAAATGATTGTTAATAAATAAAATGAGGCACTCAAATCCAAGTCGTGGCTTCTTTTACCGAACTTTAACTGAGATAATCATTTACCCTCTCAATTCAAATGATTTAATAATAAATAATTTTTGAAGCAGATAAGAGAAGAATCCTCTTTTTGTAAGTTTATAACAAACAGTCTCTGGAAATTATTTTTTGCACGAGGAGTTTTTGTACCCTCAGCATCATCAAGAAATGTTGCTGAGAAAGTCAACAATATTCAATTCTGCTGAGATTCAAATTTGAACCTCCTGTTAGAAATAAAGAGTTGATTATTTCTGTCCCAGCCGTAGGGCATTTAAAAAAAAAAAAACAACAATTGACTCATTAATGAATCAGTCATTTACTCATGGATTCACCGAAACATGACGATATCGGCAAACATGTCCCCGAAGCGAGGAGCGAATCTCAGGGCGTCCTTGAGACGTGCAAATTTGGTTGATATTTTATGGCAATTCTTGGCCTTGCTACTGCACTCATAGGCCCTGAACACGTTCTTGGTTTCAGAATACATCTTGGGTCGGTAGTCTCTGACCTTTTCAGAGTGGAAAAGAAAATCCAACTGGTCTTCCAAAGGCCGTTTGGAGAAGGACAATTTATTGACATCATGGATAGAATTCAGCAGGCGGAGGTATTGTGCCAATGGTGAAGTTTTTCCTGGTTGATCAGTTTCCATGCTGACTTGAATGATTTTTTTCTTCCTACCTGAGATAACCTGGAATAAAAGTTACTATCTTGTCGGGATGGTGAAAAGGAAAACAACCTTCGCAAATCTCATATAATCATCGTCTGTCAATGTTGTCTTGTGAAGGGAATCGTGATTCATTGTGAAGTGCTGTTGTGATGATACATTTTAATTTGAGTAGATTCTTTAAATGTAAAATAAGATATTTAATAATGTATATCTGAAGTGCTTTGATTTAATAAATAGAGATAATAAATGATGAGTTTCACTTTTCATATTAAAAAGTTCAACTATATTTTGCAAACTCCGTGATGAAATGAAAGTTTGAAATTTTCTCATCTACCGGATTTGTTCATGCATTATTTATTGCAAGTCAAGAATGTTGATTATATCCGATTTCCTGCAAGTTTTGAGTATCCAAAAATTAAAATTAATTCTTGAACCATGCCCATAAAAAATTCCAGAAAAAAATGAATGCCAGAAATTTATTGGAGGAATAATAAGCAAGCATTTTTTGAGACCAGATTACATACATGATGTACCATCACAAAATGAATACAGTACCGGTGGTACCTTGCAATTTGACCATCACGCAATTTGAAGGTATAATTTGCTGGGAGGTTGACTCTCATTTTGACCTCTGCCGCACAATTTGACTTGTGGAGAGACACACAATTTCAAATGCCATGTAGAAAACATGCAATTTGATGCTGTCTTGCAATTTGACTGCTTTGCAATTGGACTTTAGTCCAGGAACAGATTTGGGTTAAATTGCAAGGTACCACTTGTACTCAGAAATCTGGTGTTCCCCGATGATTCAGAGTTCATGTCAACTCTTGCTGTTTGAAAATACAGTATTTCAATGATGTCAAAATTTAAAAGTAATGCATCAATTTTCAGACCACTCATTCTCATTGTTTTCACTTCCAGATCTGTGTATTTAATAAAATGAGAAGGTCTATTGTGATTCTTTGTGGGCTTTTGAGTGTTCTGGCAAATCTTCCACAAATTTAACTTATGGTTTCTCATGAACTTTTTTTTTTACTTTGGGATCATTTTTGATCGACAGAAACTAAATGAAGCGTCTTACAAAATGTAACAACATCCAGATCGACCAGCTGTCGGTTGGCAACCTATTCATAAAAGACTTTATGACACACTAGCAATTCGTTTTATGTGTATTTTCTGAATGTTTTTTACTGCGGGTTGTTCCTGTTTTCAGCCTCTCTTTTTGGGCGACACATTCCCGGGGTTCCTGTTGATCTTTTTTTTTTCTGTGTAGCTGATTTTCACGGTTTAACGGATGCATGTCACGCATGCAGGCCTTTAAGAGAGTTTTCAAAACAAAAAAAGATCAGAAATTGAACAAGCAGCGATTGAAGAGATATTTGCAACGGTTTGTGGGAGGATCGCATACCAGTGATAATTTTTGAGTGACGAGCCGCGTTCTTCAAGTCTCCATTTCAGACGTTTTTCTCTTATTTTCCATATCCATGCTGTTTTTTTTTATTTCTTATCTTCGCTGACGTTTTTGCGGGGATTCTTTGGGAGGGTCTTCATGCATGAACGGAAGTCTCTGTGTGTTGTGTGCAACAAGTGATGAGCAGGAGAGAAGAAGATTCGCAGGAAAGGGAGACAGAGGTTTGCAAGTCTGACATACCACGTTTTGCTGCTGCATCATCTTCATTTATGCATGCACATATACCCACTTTTTTTGAAAATCTTTTTATGCTCGTTTTCTTCTCTTTTTTTGGGATTCTGTGAAGCGTTTCGAAGCTTCATTCATTGGAAGCGCGTCTCGAGAAATGGGATTTATTGGCGCGGAACCGAAAAGGCCCGTCATTTTTTTTGTTGCATCTGCGGGCCTCAGTTTCAATATTATTGATGGGTACTGCACTTTTTTGCATAGTTCAGAGAAACATTCACATGGAATGCAGTAGATATATTTTTTTTTGAGTCTAACATTTTGATCTCTCGAAATAGCCTCCAAATCCAATTCGTTCCACCGACAGTTCGATTCCCGAAATCGAGCTCAAAATGTGGAGAATGTCAAGTTTTCGTTATCTTTCAGCCATATCTTTAAATATTGTACACTACAGGACACTGAAATGAAAAATTTCGGCGTATGAACTGAATTAACCCTGAATTAAATTGCCCATGAATTATATGGACCATGTGCCGAACGAACAAAAATTGAAAATACTTGTAGAATAAATTATTCATGATTTTCCGAGAGCATCTGCACACAAAGGAATTTATATTTTCAAGAGGAGGCGCTTCAATAAAATTATGGATTTCTTTAGAATTTTTGGCACAGAGGGAAATTAATGGTAACTGCTAAAAAAAATGTCATGTTTGATCGCTAATTTCATGATTTTTGTATCCCTGTAATGAAGTCTCACATTCACATGGAAAATTGTGTTTCCCGGGTATTTTTTTCAGTTTTCTTTCGAGATTAGAGTATTTAAAATCTTGAAGGGCTTAATTTTTCCGTCTTCTTATTCCACTGAAGGGTACCGAACCCACCGAATGCGATCCCACACACGGGTTAGACAACAAATCCATCCAGTCCTTGCTCAAAAATAATCCCTCATCTTTTTTCTTCTCGGAAGCTGTGAAAAAGGCGAAAGCAACTGGTTTTGAGAATACTTCAGTAAAAGCAAGACCCGAAGCAGGAAATTTATCGTCCGACTTCGTGCCGATTCCCAGTTTTTCGCTTCTCCAGGGACAAACAAAAAACAGAAATAAAAATGGCTAAAACAAAAAATAGGGAGGTTATTTATCAGGAGACTTCCCCTAACTCCTCTGATTTCCACCCAAAAAAGGCACACCCTAAAAAAATCGGAGGGGTGCAGAACATGGGGGAAAAAATATAAGTGATTTCCTGCAGTTTCTTCAACCTTAGCAACGGACCCGCACCAAAAAAAAGCGGTGCACTGAAATTCGTTTGAGCGAGGAACAAAGAAGTTGAGAACAGAGAAATTTATTGTCGGCGGGGATTTCATTTCTTTCTCTCATCTCCCCTCCACTCCACTCGGTGCCAGCATCAATGAAAGCTGTCGAGTTGCCTCCTTTTTTTTTTTGGCCCTTGTTTTCGACACTGCGATTCTTGTGGCAAGAACCGCGACGTCGACAAGCGCAAAAACAAAAGCCGGGGGCTCCGAGAACCTCTCATTAAAACCTCCGTTTCCCCCCTCTGCCCATTTTTGCTCCAGTTTCCCGTCTTCCTCGAGACCACTAGACTACAGTTCAGTATATATACACACACCCCACCCTGTTTCATGGAAGGTGTCCTATTTCATGCCAACCTGTATACAGTGTTGGGCTTGAAAAATTGGAATCAGCTCAGCATATTTTTAAAATATTTTTCATCTCGAAATTGTCGTCTTTTAAAAGCATATATTTTAAAAATATGAAGCATATTTTAAAAATATGAAGCATATTTTAAAAATATGAAGCATATTTTAAAAATATGGAGCATATATTAAAAATGTAAAGTTTTGTTCAATCCAAATATATTTCGTGGCTAATTTTACTTAAAAATTTTGTTTTCTACACAGAATCGTATCTATGACCAAATTTCACCGCTCCTTTTTGTTTATTTCAGCGACACACGTTAAATTGGCGGCTCCACGCTTCCACCTGCAATCCGAAACTTTCGCGAAGGGGACGAAATATTTTCCGCAAAATCCCTGTTTCGGCGGCGAAAGAAAAACGGCGAACCGGACGTAATTTGCCATGACCCTGAAACGCCTAATTTTCGAACGCCGTTCGTCACGAAGAACCTTCTTTTTCGAAAAATCAGCTTCACAAGCGTCTGCCTCAAAAAATAACGTTTCTCTGTAACTTGGAATATGAGAAAAAAACGTTGCATTTCCCTCGATCATTTTCAGTTCGTCACAAATTTAGCAACATTAATGCACTTTCCTTTCTTCAACCGAGCGAAGGACAGCAGACGTTTCTTTTCATTACAAACAATACAAAGGCACCTCGTTCAACAAAAAAAAAAAAAACGGGAAAAATATTACTCTTAGCACAGATTGGCACTTCCTTCCTTCAGCAAAACATCTTCACTGACTATAGTGAAGGAAAATAAAATAGCGAATCCCGAAGACGTCTACGAACTAATTGGAAACACTATAGAACAAGAAGCTTTTGAGAGAATAGGAACAGAGACAAAGAAAATTCCGGGATTTTCTCAGAAGTTTCTGCAATCTTTCCAACAAAAAAAAAGGTTCAACTCTCAAGAGTACATTATTTCAGCAGTCATTTCACGCATCAGCTCCAGAAATCTTATTCCAGATTGCCTGAGTGTATTTTCAAATGATACAAGATGAGGAAAGTTGAACTCAAAATATTTCACTCAATGAAGGAAGACCAATTTCTAATTCACGAATCTCTTCACCGTCGGAGTGACTATAAAGCAAATAAATAATCACAAGATTATTTTTATACTCCGCCAAAGTTCAATTTTCATTAAAGAAATTAGATGAAACCGCGGATTAGAACAACATTTTGCTGGAATAGAGACAAAAACAGATCAGGTTTTGAACCATTCCCATCGGTTTGACTCGCCAAAAATAACTGTAATATTTCACAAAAATAACTTGGACAGCAGAGAATTCGGATGTTTTTGCGGAAGTCGACCTGAATCCTTCCCACTTTCTTTTTTTTCGTCTTCAACTAGATGAGAGAAGTCGGAAACTAGGGACGAAGTTGATTTTCCCCCGCGGGTCGAAGAATGCGAACCAGAACCCTGTCAACACCCAACGTTAATTAGGAACTTGATAGTACAGTACAGTACTTCCGCTTACACGAACACTGGAGGGTTGCGGGGTAAATTTGCGACTGGTGATTATTGGTTCCAGGTGAGGAGAGGTGCTGAAACCTGGGCCACTCACACAGTATAACAACGTGTCATAATAAGCCAATTTATTCTGTACTTCCGTTTCCCCGGATTCTTCCATGCGATTTATGTGGCATTGATTTTTTTTTTATTAAAAACCCTCTTGTATATTATTCATTTCTCGATAGGGAGACTCAATTATAAACAGCTTTGAAATACGGTGCTCAAGTAAGAAATGAAGCATTCCTCATGTAATCGGGGTTTTGAAAGAGTCACATTTTCTTCTCAACAACTGTACTTGAAATACAGTTAGTTCTTGTATAAAAAAGATCATCTTTTCCTGGATGAGATTTTAATGCAAAATGTTCGTCATGAGAAACATGTCTTCCTTCGAGTTATAATTGATACTACGTAAAATAATTCAAAAACTCAACGAAGGAACATAAAAACGACTTCAAAACTGCATGTTTTTTTAAATTTCCAGCATAAACTGTGAATATAAAATGCAATACTCAAAATTCTGATCAGTTTGAGCTCAGAAATTCATGAAATTTAAAATAGAAGAGGTAAAACTACATCCTTCTGATCTCATTTCATCAATTTTCAAATTTTCCCAAGTTTTCCTCCGAAATTTGCTAAATCTTGACCTTTTCGACGAAAAATTGTTTGGTGGAATTTTTAATGTAAATCAATTTATTGCCCAAACATAATTTTTCAATACACGACGGAATGCCACTTGAGTCGAGTTGATTGTGAAGGATCACATTTTTTCTTAAAAAAAAAAAAAAAACTACTAAATTTGAAATTTATTAAAAAAAACAGTACACAGTATATTGCTCAAAAATTCATCTGCTGTATTAAAAAAAAAAAAGAAATCGCGTCAGGAAAGTGTAACACCCACAAATTTTTCCCTGAAAAAAAAAGACAGAAAAAACACTTGTCCAAAAAAAATGTTTCCAAAAACCAACAGGACACATGTGGTGTGGGGGGTTGTTGCACACAACGGAATGCCACTTGAGCCAAATGTTCTCAACAAAAAAAAAACTCTTATATAACCGTGCAATATCAAGGTTGCCAAACCCAAGAGGTTCAGCGCTGTTGCCATTCACCCTCCATGCGCCAGACTGAAAAGGCGTAACTGAGGTTCTCGTGGTTGAGCCAGTAGTCGGTGGTGCCACTGGAATCGACGGCCATTTCCTCTGCTTCTGTTCCAGGCCTTTCCAGCAGCTGGTACAAGAAGTCGATGTAGCGGGACGCCAGTTTCAGGGTCTGGATCTTGGACAACTTGTCGGATGGCAGAGTCGGGATGATTTTGCGCAACGTGGCGAAGGCGTCGTTCAGGTTCTGGGTTCGCTGTCTTTCGCGCACATTGGCCAAGACACGATGTTCCACCCCCACGGGGCTCCTTGAAAAAATGAAATAAAATAATAATCGAAAGACAAATCCTCATAATATGCACATAATTGCTGTGATTACGATCAAAGACACAGCAGAAAAATAACGATGCAGCACGAGAGGTTTTTCATAAGCCTTTGCCAAAATAAGCCTCCTCAAATATTGCTTTTCCACGCCGAGAAAAACAGATGGCGAATTATTCCCCTTTATCTACCAGAAAAGTGTTTCCAGCTTTTTATTATCGGAAGAAGACTTTTAATGAGTGTCTGGGAGACTCAAAAGGAAAATCATTCCCCAGAATCGAAATTTAAAAAAATCGTACTCAAACGTTTCCCGGATTGAGTGTTCTATGAATCTCCGGAGACATTCTCGGCGGAAATTCGTCGCTACAATATTGTTCACCCAAAATTGCAAGAAAACCAACTGGTAAATTTGGAAAGATTTTATGCCGATTTTAAAAGGAGCTCACATTTTCTTCAATCATTGTGGTTGAGACACCACTCGAAGAAAGTGTGAGCTCGCTTTTAAGTTCAAATGTCCTTCATAATTCAAAGTCCAGCTTTTTCCTTAGATTTCGCGGATGACTGAAGAAAAGCTCGGGGAAATGACAACATTGTTTCTTCCCTTTGATGAGGTGGATTCACGAGGATATGATTTTTTGACATTATGAGTACAGAACCTTCAGATGTCTCTGTAAGGCGAGAAATCTTCAGCATAAAAATTAAGAGATTTAAGGCATCTGTTTTTTCCTGGTCGAAACGCTCAAGCATTTAAAAATTCTGCAATATAATCACCGGACAATTAAAAAATTTTTTTTCTTGTTTCCTACCGATTCATGATCCCTTAAATGCCTTGAAATGGCATCCAACCATAGATACACAATACCACGCAAATCAAGTTGGGAAGTGACAGAAAAAAGACGGGTGCTGGTTCACGCAAGATAAATGTAGAAAGATACTGTCGTAGTTTTTCGGTGGCAAATTTCATTTTTCTCTTCTCAAAAAATAAAAAGCCAGAATATTGTGTGTGGCCCATACTCGATATATCATGTCGGAATCGGCGATCGATATAACGTTCACTCTAGCTTTTAAAATTGGCATGAATTGTTTTCTTACGTCAAAGGTTTTCAAGCGAAGCATTATTCTCATACTCAGGCATCAATCTCAGCGGCAAAATTCCGTTCATTTTAATTTACTGCCAAAAGAAATTGCATATCTTCCCAGTGTGAAGGCCGAATTTTCTCGACCAACGCTTCAGGATTTTCGCGACATGAACCATTTATGTTCTAATGAATTCGGGCTGAGGATCTGTGTTCGGCATAAGAATTTGTGCGAGTTTCGTTGTTAAAATTATATTTTCTCTGTTTACCACTTTTTTTGCGCTGTTCTCTCAAAGAAGACCAACTCCACTCACCCATTGGACGCCGCAGACGACGACCGCTTCACGCCATAACCTTCCACAGGCGGCGCCACTCTGCCATGGGCTCGTTTCCGGCGCCGGGACGACAGTGGCGCCTGTTCTTCATCATGGTCCAGCATTACACCAATCGTCTTCGTGCCTACACCACCACTGCTGGTCACGTCGTATCCACCATCACTGGCAAACCGGGTTTGGTGCTCGTAGGACTTGCGTCTCAAGTCGCCGCCGCCGCCACCACCTCCTCTGCTGTCGTCATCCTCGTCGACAATGACGTAGTGCAGCTTGTGCTCTGGCACGTGCCATGCGAAACGGAGCTCCTCGTCAGTGGTGTCGAGAGAGTCTTGCTCCAAAAGCTTCCCGGTGTCGTCCCACAAACTCATGTCACTATACTGCTGATGCTCTCAAGTCGCTAGGAAATTGAGCCGATTTTTTTTCTTCTTTGTTTTCACCGTGCCATCAGGCAACAAACACGCGAACAACTTCTTCTAAAGAGAAATGGCAGCCTGTTGAGAGTATCAAGGAAAACTGGATTATTTCATTTCATTTTCTCAGGCGGGTTAAACCATGAAGAACACATCTACTTGAAATCTTTGATGAGTGCCTCTTGAAAGGTTGAATACTGTAATGTGCATAAATTTCAAAGTACCGGTACAGTAATCGTATGCTGATCAGAATTGGGCCAATCCAAAGTGAAAAATTAACCTATAACCAACCCCCTGATTGTGTCAACCCAGCTTACAAATATTCCAGCATCACGACATACACAGTATAAAAAATTCCCCATTTCGGAAATTTTCCTGGACATATTCATGGGAAAGGCATCAGCTGCTGGAAAAATCTTTCAAAAGAAAATCAGCTCAATCACTTGAGGCATCATCTGTTATTTGACAATTTCAACTGTCTAAACTCTAAAGGAACTAAATACTGTACTTCACACTAATTTCTTCACCATTAAAGTATATGGGAAAATTGTATTAAATTTATACAATTTCAGATCAACAAGCTTTTGTCTGAAATCAATCAGGTGTCTTCACCAAATGGTTGAGTTTAATTTGGTTTGTATCACATTGAGATTTGGTTTGGTGCTACTTCAGGTTAGGTTGACTTTTTCTTTTGATCAACATGAAATAATAACCAAGGCTGTTGACCAATATATGTCTCAAGTATACATTCGGAGTTTAGTAATTGTTTAAAAATCGCACCAGATTAGACAAAGCCTTGAAAAAGCTCATATTTCACATGCATTTTCAGCTAACTTCGACTTCAATCACTACTTTACAACACTGCTGTGAAGTTCAGGAAAACTGGATTTTTCAGGTACTGTACCTTACTTCCTGAAGTAGAGTTTTTACAGAATGCTCAAATGGAATCCCTGAGACTTGTAGGAAGCCTCTGGGAATTTTTTTTATTCCAAAAACCTTATCCTCATGACTTCGACTAGTCTTCTTCGCTATTTGACAATTCACAACAATCTTCACATTCAGCAACAACAGCAACGTTGCAAATTTCTGGAGCTGGCTTACGCACAAAACCACATAAAAAATAGCTTAGTAGCTTCCAACGAATGTGTTTTAATATATATATTTTTTACTTCTCAAGTGTTTGGAACGTGAATCTTGCACATTATGCACAGTACGGTGTTTCCTTCCTTTAATTTCAAATATTATGAACAAAGCTTTCAACAGTCAGCTGGACGTCATAGAATGCCACCCTGGGTAATTAAATTATGACATTTATTGAATGAAATCATAGAGAACCTGACAAAAATTAAATCACTGCATCGCAGCTGTTGAGAGTAATTCTGTATAATCACTTTGACACTTCAGCCTCGCATGAGCAAATCGATCCCATCAGGAAAATTCCATTTCGCGTGATCACATTCCGAAATAGAATCCAGGTCAAATAACCGATTGCGAATAAAGGTAAAATCACACCTTCTTTCCTTTTCCAATCACTCACAGCAGCAGTACAGGATCACGTCATCACTCCTGTATGTCAATCGCATTAATCATATGCTCTCTTCTCACAGTTGCTGCTTCATAATCATCCTTTTTTCTTTTCGACAGACCAGGCCTTTCTTTCACGATTACACAAGCCCTGTTTATTTCTTAACTTCGATACGTCCACGAAAGGCAGTGAACAGCGAGCGACTGAAGTACGGTGAAGCGCGTCCGCCGTTTCTTACACTCCCCTCGGCTGTGGGTTGGAGGCGATGCGAGTACGATAGCGTACCGGACGCATCAGAAACGGCCACCCCGACGTAATTGCGGCAACAGGATTGGATAATGGGCAGCGTGGTTTTTCCATGCCCCCGCCTCGCGGTCTCGAAGCCACGCCTGCCAGTACCGAGTTTTCTGTATCATGGGACGTGTATCGTCACACAGATGTCGACACTGTCGCGGATTGAAGGAGCAGTTCATTCCTTCCTACTGTACTTCCCCAGCATGTGAATTTTCTGCATCAATTTCAAAGTTGAAATGACTGCATGAGCTAGAGCAAACAAAAGTTGGAGAATCTGTTGGGAAATGAAGCGCATTTGTAAAGAAAGGTGGACTTTCTCTATAATTATCTTGCCTACAACAATTTTCTTTGTAAAACTAATTTTTTTGGCCACATAAATTGGGTTCTCTCCCCATGTTATAGGGTTTCTCCACAATAATTTTTCTCTGGACCCTTGAATTTCATTGCATGGAGATTCAACCTGTATTTGATAGGATTCTGATGAAAGCTTTCTGATAATGTATAAAAAAGGGGAATCAGAGAACTTCTCAGCATCTCAGGCCCAGATATTTTGTATACTGTACAAAATAAGCATTGAGTAACATGTTGAAAGACCATAGGTGAAATATTTTTGGGGTTTCCCCCAGCTAATATTTTATTAAACTACTGTACCCTTGGTTTCCTACTCAACAAATGATCTATAAAATGAAAATTTTGCATTTTAAAATGTTGAGGGGAAAAGTGACTGAAAAAAACAAAGATTGTTTCTCATGAAAGGTTTTTCTGGCCATAACGCCAGAACTTTAGCAAGTTTTGAGTTAAAAATGAGGGACTTTCAAAATACGAAACAGTAACAGCGAAATATGCGCGCGGTGTTCGAGTAAGTACATTATTGTACGTCAGAATCCGGTATATTATTTATTGTACCTCTACCCCAATTTCTGCAATGTAGTTGGTAAATGGTATGACTAGTTGGAACTCATTGCTGAAATAAACAACCCTGACAGTTCCTGGGATATTACTGTGATGCAATGGCAAAATTCAGCCATTTTAGATTCTTGGGTAGATGTTATCCTTTGTGCTCCGCGAAAATTGGCAGGAATTCAAGGTATAGTTTATAACTTCTTTTAACAGAATTTCAAAAATTTGTTACAAGACTTCCTTGGTGAAATGCTGAGATGTTGTCTACAAAAGTCGGGATCCTTTTTGACAGTTCAAACCCTCGAAGAAAGTCGCAGAGAGTTGAAAGGACCTTGTGCAAATTTCTTGGAAATACACAGAGAAAATATTTGTGTTTGACTTTCCTTTATTATTTTTTTTTTGGTTTTCCATGTGCAATTAAGACCTTCAAGTTCTGGATCCTGTTATTTTGATTCTTAAGCGTGACAGGCCATGATTCTAACAACTAAAATATTCCAAGAAACCTCGCGATGATTCACTTCGTCAAATTGAAAAAAAATATATAGTATTGTGCGTGAAAAAATAACAGTCTTGGAAAAATCAATGACAACAAGTGTTCAACACATGAATCCCCCAGGATTGTTCTCATGGACAAAGAAAGTCTCTGCAGGGGGTAGGTTTAAAAAAAAAAATTTTGCCTCCCCCACACACCAACAGAAACGCACTTACAAACCTCCCCCTCGTCCTTGTGCACAAATATCAAGTTACAGATGTTCAACTTTCTCAGGTTTCCTCCCTTAATTTAATTCTCTCATCAGGGTTGCCAGCAAATACGCAGTTGAACCGCTCCAAAACGAATTTGTAGGAAATCCTGAGCTTGGAGAAAATGATTTTTTGCCGTTTCTTAGTTTCTGGAACAGGTAACGTCAAATTTATCCCTATTTTATGAAAAAAATACCTTACAATTTGACTATGGGAGATTTGACTGAAAAGTTTCTAATTATATAAGCTTAAAAGGCATGAAACATGAGGGAAATGGTTGAAGATTATATGGAAGTAATACAGTCAACCCGCACACAACAAACCTCCTGCACAACAGATTTTTGCAGAACAGACTGTTCTTTTGAGGCAGTTTTTCCTCTTGCATAAAAGACAAAATCTGCATAACAGACTTCAGTCTGTAGAAATGCATGCCACCAGTAATGGACATGAGTCCCCACTTCCTCCTTTGCTTCCCAACTGAATTTGCTTAACAGACTTTTCACACAACATACTACTGTAGTCTGTTGCACAAATTAAGTCTGCTTTGATGGGTTGAATGTAATTAGAGAGGTTTTCAAAAATTATTTAAAGAGGGCTTGACTTGACAAAGCCTGCTAAAACAGCTGTTATTGACAATTTCAAAATCAAGAGCAGGAAAAAATTATTTTTCAATCTCAACTCCTGTACAGTGTCCCAATTCCCATTTCGTGGTAGGACTATATGCAGTACATTACAATTTTAATTCGAAATATTCTAATTCATCCTCAAGAAAAATTTCGTCTTTATTGAAATACTGTACTTCAAAAATTGTTATGGATTCAACACACTTTTTAAAATAAGAATAACCATATGTTAGCGTGTGATTATCTGGGCTGATCAATCACAGGCAGAGAAGTAATACTGTATTATGTCCGTTATTGTTGAATAATACTTTTTCACATTTTAATTGATTATGTTACGAGGAAGTCAGGGTTCCAATGCCCGTAAAATGTAAACGCTTTTTTTGGCACACCCTGTGGCATCGCGAATTTGCGCGTGTGAAACCCGAGTAGAGAGAAACATGTCAGTGTCTCTGCAACTGAAAGAAACATCATCAATCTCATACTAACTGATTAATGATCTCACTACTGAGACCATGATCAAACTTAACCCGCAACCAGATAAAATTCATACCCAAGATGCAAAAAATCAAGGTTTGGCATTCATGCAAATCCACGAAAAAAAAAATACGAGCAAAAATGCAGTTTCGACCTCCGACGGATAAAATATGGTGAGAAAACCACGACATTGATTTTCTCCTTTTTTTGTTTGGTTTTTAGGCCAAGTTTCTTGACTCCTACTCCTCATTATATTTTTCCACGCTGCCGAGCGTGAAATTCTGGGAATAAAATAGTGCTGACAGTCGGTGCGGTAAAGTACTTTTGCCTCTGGTTGGGGGCGAAAGTCAAGTCCTGGAGGTTTCACCTGCTTTTTGCACGTTTCTTTCCTTTTTCCTCTCATGCTTCCCTCAGTTCATCTCCATTTCTGGATAAAATGAAGCTCAACGGACTCTGTGAAATATGATAACGTATCAGTTTGGGTGAAATACTGTAGAACTCACAATTATCTGTGTCATAATTTAGCGGGATTCAGATTAATTTAGTCAAAATTTTGATTCACCGCGAGGAAACATAACGAGCCCATCGACGTCGTATTTTTTCCCCTTTTTGTGCCGCTTCACTTCGCTTTGATCGAAGAACTGTGAAAATACAGTAAAACAATTTTGAAATAATGACTCATTAGTAAAGTAGTAATTTCTTCAACGTTTCTTGATTTTTTACGAATCTACTCTTTTTCTGGAGGCCGGAAACTTGAAACAATTCTGGAAATGTAAACAGAACTTTTCGAATTTCATTCTAAACCGTGGATCCAGTCACATATTTTTCAAATGAATAAGAAAATGCTGGCAAGAATAAATTATTCACCGGAATGTAAAGCCAAATAAAAATTTAAAAAAACTTGGAAAAACCACGCGAGGGAAAAATGCTGCCGCAAAAATTAATGCAAGGAAACATTGCAGTGAAGGATTAATCAAAATATGAAGAAAGCCTTGAAAAACCTGAATCGCGGAAAATCCGCAGTAGAATACCATTGTATCCATTTTGAAGCCCCATCAGGAGAAGAAAACCTTTTACTTTATTCGAGTGAGGATAGGTAATATCTGTCAAGAAATACTATAAAAGTAGAAACATTTCTGGTTTGTTCTGAATAAATTAATCCCCATAATTGCCAATGCAGTATAAAAAAAATATTCAAGCTTACTACAGTTTAAAACCTAATTCTCACTCCAGGCATTGTCTCTCATCGGCATTTTCTCTCTACCTTTACTTGCATTTTTCTTTTGAGCCCCTTCATACACATTTTTTTTTTTGCAAAATCCAATGCGAAATAGCGCAGAAAAATGGCGTGACGTGGCCTCTTGGAAGTAAGAAAGATTTGTGAATGGCGGGGGTCACAAATAACGCGGAAAAAGATTTAATCGTTTCTGCGGAGACGGATTCGGAAAAGATTCATATGAAGAAGAATAAAACAAGAGAGGAAAATGCGCACGAAGAATGAATATCAGTAATTCGCAGACTGACATTTGCAGATGCAAAAACAAAGTTCGTTCCACCACACGTAACTCCAAAGTTCCGCACCAAAAAATCCTGTCGAGATACTCACTGCCAATAAACAAACGTTGGAAACGCTTCACGGAATCCTCATATGAAGAAGCTAGTGCAAAAATATGCAATAGGATTCAAAGTTTTGCGAAAGAAGAGATCCGCGTAATACTCAAAAATAAATTTTTAGTCAGTCTTTTATCCAACAAGGCCCAACTGCATTCGCATTAATAATGCTAAATGATATAATTGCTGTATTCTTACGTGGTATACAGTGAGACCCCCCAGATGAGGACATNGCACAACAGATTTTTGCAGAACAGACTGTTCTTTTGAGGCAGTTTTTCCTCTTGCATAAAAGACAAAATCTGCATAACAGACTTCAGTCTGTAGAAATGCATGCCACCAGTAATGGACATGAGTCCCTCACTTCCCTCTTTATTTCCCAACTGAATTTGCATAACAGACTTTTCACACAACATACTAGTCTGTTGCACTAATTAAGTCTGCTGTGCAGGGTTGACTGTAATTAGAGAGGTTTTTAAAAATTATTTAAAGAGGGCTTGACTTGACAAAGCCTGCTAAAACAGCTGTTTTTGACAATTTCAAAATCAAGAGCAGGAAAAAGTATTTTCAATCTCGACTCCTGTACAGTGTCCCAATTTCAATTAAAGAAATTCCCATATGGTACGACGATATGCAGTACAATTTTAATTCGAGATACTTCAATTCATCCTCAAGAAAAGTTCTTCTTTATTGAAATACTGTACTTCAAAAATTGTTATGGATTCAACACACTTTTTAAAATAAGTATATCCATATGTTAGTGTGTGATTATCTGGGCTGATCAATCACAGGCAGAGAAGTAATACTGTATTATGTCCGTTATTGTTGAATAATACTTTTTCACATTTTAATTGATTATGTTACGAGGAAGTCAGGGTTCCAATGCCCGTAAAATGTAAACGCTTTTTTTGGTACACCCTGTGGCATCGCGAATTTGCGCATGTGAAACCCGAGTAGAGAGAAACATGTCAGTGTCTCTGCAACTGAAAGAAACATCATCAATCTCATACTAACTGATTAATGATCTCACTACTACTGAGACCATAATCAAACTTAACCCGCAACCAGATAAAATTCATACCCAAGATGCAAAAAATCAAGGTTTTGCATTCATGCAAATCCACGAAAAAAAAATACAAGCAAAAATGCAGTTTCGACCTCCGACGGATAAAATATGGTGAGAAAACCACGACATTGATTTTCTCCTTTTCTTGTTTTGTTTTTAGGCCAAGTTTCTTGACTCCTACTCCTCATTATATTTTTCCACGCTGCCGAGCGTGAAATTCTGGGAATAAAATAGTGCTGACAGTCGGTGCGGTAAAGTACTTTTGCCTCTAGTTGGGGGCAAAAGTCAAGTCCTGGAGGTTCCACCTGCTTTTTGCACGTTTCTTTCCTTTTTCCTCTCATGCTTCCCTCAGTTCATCTCCATTTCAGGATAAAATGAAGCTCAACGGACTCTGTGAAATATGATAACGTATCAGTTTGGGTGAAATACTGTAGAACTCACAATTATCTGTGTCATAATTTAGCGGGATTCAGATTAATTTAGTCAACATTTTGATTCACCGCGAGGAAACATAACGAGCCCATTGACGTCGTATTTTTTTTCCCTTTTTGTGCCGCTTCACTTCGCTTTGATCGAAGAACTGTGAAAATACAGTAAAACAATTTTGAAATAATGACTCCTCATTACAGTAGTAATTTCTTCATTGTTTCTTGATTTGTTTTATCGAGATTTTCAAACAACAAATCTACTCTTTTTCTGCAGGCCGGAAACTTGAAAAAATTCTGGAAATATAAACAGAACTTTTCGAATTTCATTCTAAACCGTGGATCCAGTCACATACTGTTCAAATGAATAAGAAAATGCTGGCGAGAATAAATCATTCACCGAAAGGTAATGCCAAATAAAAATTTAAAAAAACTTGGAAAAACCACGCGAGGGAAAAATGCTGCCGCAAAAATTAATGCAAGGAAACATTGCAGTGAAGGATTAATCAAAATATCAAGAAAGTCTTGAAAAACCTGAATATCGGAAAATCCGCAATAGAATACCATTGTATCCATTTTGAAGCCCCATCAGGAGAAGAAAACTTTTTACTTTATTCGAGTGAGGATTGGTAATATCTGTCAAGAAATACTATAAAAGTACTGTAGAAACATTTCTGGTTTGTTCTGAAAAAATTAATCCCCATACTTGCCAATGCAGTATAAAAAATATTCAAGCTTACTACAGTTTAAAACCTAATTCTCACTCCAGGCATTTTCTCTCATCGGCATTTTCTCTCTACCTTTACTTGCATTTTTCTTTTGAGCCCCTTCATACACATTTTTTTTTTTTGCAAAATCCAATGCGAAATAGCGCAGAAAAATGGCGTGACGTGGCCTCTTGGAAGTAAGAAAGATTTGTGAATGGCGGGGGTCACAAATAACGCGGAAAAAGATTTAATCGTTTCTGCGGAGACGGATTCGGAAAAGATTCATATGAAGAAGAATAAAACAAGAGAGGAAAATGCGCACGAAGAATGAATATCAGTAATTCGCAGACTGACATTTGCAGATGCAAAAACAAAGTTCGTTCCACCACACGTAACTCCAAAGTTCCGCACCAAAAAATCCTGTCGAGATACTCACTGCCAATAAACAAACGTTGGAAACGCTTCACGGAATCCTCATATGAAGAAGCTAGTGCAAAAATATGCAATAGGATTCAAAGTTTTGCGAAAGAAGAGATCCGCGTAATACTCAAAAATAAATTTTTAGTCAGTCTTTTATCCAACAAGGCCCAACTGCATTCGCATTAATAATGCTAAATGATATAATTGCTGTATTCTTACGTGGTATACAGTGAGACCCCCCAGATGAGGACATAATTGGTGCATCAAGAGTGTCCCTAAGTTGAATTGTCCCCAAGTTGAGTCTTGTTTTCCCGTAGACTTACATTATATAATTTTTAACTGGTGTTTTGTGGAAGAAATATCCTCCAGAATTCCATAAAAAAAATTTGTTTGCCACTTGAATTTGATTCAGTTAATATCTTTTCAACTGAATAAGAGCATTTGGAACATTGAATAGTGTACCTCTGTACAGTAAATTAAAAAGTTGGCAGCTGGAAAAATAACATCCATGTCACAAAGAGAGCTAGAAGGAAGTCCCTCTGCGGTATAGGGCATTTTTTAAATTAGCTGAATGGATGGGAAAATGATGGGAAAAGTACCAAAGAATGTTTCTTAGATAGATCTTATGGCTGGATATATCTGTTACTTGCAATTCAGCTTAATAAAAGTCAATTTTCCTAAAATGTATTGGCAAATTCATCATGCAATGTCCTCATGTTGACTTGTTGAGTCAGTGTCCCTATGTTGGGCCTTTTTTATGATTTTTTTTATTGAAAAATAAATGTCCCTATGTTGAATTGTCCCCATGTTGAGGTGTCCGCATGTGGGGGTCTCACTGTACTTGTCTCCTCATGTGTTTCTCTTTTTTTTTTCGTTTGTAAAATCGTATAAATGCTTCTTATCGTCACCTGTTGCTCAAAACCACAAAAGCAACAGCACAAAGACCTTCGTTCATGCATGCATGGAGACCCAACGTCTGGATTCTCATCCGCAAAAATCCCCGCAGAAAACGTTGCGAGAGACAGAGAGAAAATGCACGAAAGGAAAAATAAAAAAGTGTGGTCTGGAAATGGAGACTTGAAGAACGCGGCTCGTCACTCAAAAATTATCTTCGGCATGCGATCCTCCCACAAACCGTTGCGAGAAGAATCTTCTGAATTTCTTGCTCATTCAGTTTTATATATTTCACCCTCTTTTTTGATTTTTAGTCTTTACAATTCCTCAAAAGCCGGCGTCCGTGACAAGCATCCGTTAAACCGTGAAAATTGACCCCAACGCAAAAAAACAAAGACTAAGTTCCGGAAATTTGGCGCCAAAAAAGAAGAAGGAAAAAAATAGACCGGAACAACTCGCAATAAAGCACTTTAGTAAAAGACATAAAACCGTGTTCGTGTGTCATAAAATCGTTGTCCTAACTTTAAATCGGTCATCACCAACGAACAGCTGAGTTTTCCGGTTTGTGAAACTGCTCACGTAAGTTTCCGACGTTTGTGGACAAAAGATTGGAAAATTAAACCAAGAAAACATGCGGTTGTTGATGAAAATCGTTTCGAAACGGATATTAAAAGAGAAAATGTTGAGCAAAAACTTTCGGAAAAAGAGAGGGAAATCACCTCTATTTATTTCGACGAATCAGAAAAAAGCACTGACCTTTCTTTTACTGTATCATCTTTGTGAAATTAGCAAAACTGAGTAGGAAATTCATTTTCAAATTCAGATGATAAAATTTTAAGCAAGAACCAGTGTTGCCAGTAAAATGTATCTCATATTAAGGGAGTAACAAATTAACCACAAAAAATTGAACATTTTTTTGGAAAAGAAGAGTCACTGAAATTCTGATTTTCCTGCGGAGTTTATTTTCACATTCAGATGGTTAAAATTGAGCTTCTACCAGTGTTGTCAATAATACCATATCTCATGTTACGAAATGGGTAACAATTATACCAAAACAAATTTTAGCACTTTTTGAAGAGTGAGCGCTGAAATTCTGATTGTCCTACGGAATTTATTTTCATATTTGGTTGATAAAAATGGAGTAAAAACCAGTTTTGCCAGTTTTTCTGTAACTCATATTAAGGGAGTAAAATACAGTATTAACAAAAACTGTTTGAACGGTTTTTGTAGAAAATTATGAATCTCTGAAATTCTGACTCTCCTACAAATGATCGTACACAAACACAACACAACACTACCCCAACTTTGATTCATTTGAAAAAGAAAAGGGGTTCGGGGATTTAAACAGGCTCACTATAGCGGGAAATAGCCATATGAATGAGCCTATTCTGATTCCAGATACTGTATCAAAACCTTTTTTCCCCCATTTATCGCATGTATCCAAGGTCATTGAGTCTTAGAATAAAATTACGAAGTAAAAAAAAACCCCGCGGTTTCTGCGGATTGCAGCTGCGCATCAATTCAGACCTTGGGTTCGCTTTTGTTCCCACACAACTTCCGGCACGTGGCCGCCTCTCAATCCCATTTGTGCCGCCGCCGCCGCCGACGATTTCATATGAATTACTTATTTAGAGAAGAAAAAAAAAGAAGTCTCGTTGTTGGGGGTGTGTTTTTCCTGCTGAAAACAACGGGAAGCCATTTATAACACACCCGACACTGTTTTTCCGCAGCATAGTTGGAAGAAAAAGAGGATCCGTTTTCGGACTTACGCAGTGATACTTTTGATTGAATGTATCAGATGATGCTCATGTTTCAGTAAAATTGGCGAAAATCACTGGATCAGTCAAGGTTATATTTTGGTGACCCGTTTCGCCCTCATCTTCAGATCGACAATAGCGCAGGAAATTCTTTCCTTGATTGATTTTTTTTTGTATTTGATGGTATTTTGAAATTTATGGATTCTTGTGCAGGCGGGTCAGACGGAGTTATGGCGAATTTTATTTTATACATGCTTTGAATTAGCTTACACTGTATGTTTACAGCAGGCAAAAGCATCATTTTTAGACTGATGATGTGTATTTTTTTAGAATTTTTTTTCTTATTTTCAAAGCTTTTAGAATCAAGATTAACTGTAGCTGGAATACAATATTCTTGCCAATATTTCCAAGGAATAAGGCAATATTTCTACGTTTGGACCAATATCTTGATCATTCGTGCAAAATATAATGCACAGTGTTGCACTTCACTAGATGAGATACTTTCCGAATTTCCGAATAAGTCGCTCTGCTCCTTGCTTGACCTAACCCACATGAAGTAAAATAATTCAATAGTTCTTAAATTGAATTAGTCAACAGACTGCATTTTTCTTTTGCAGAAATTGTTCGTGTGCGAAAAAGGAATAAGCGGGCTTCCATTGTAACTAAAAGGGATCGTATTTCGCGAAGTTTTACCTCGCGTCCGTAGACATTTCTTCGGTTCTCTGAGATGAGAAACATCGCGCCGCCGAAGTAAGGGTGGTCCTTCGCAAAGATTTGAAACAAGTTTACATGAAGCTCAAACAAACTGTCTATTTCATAACATAATGTTGTTTGTGAATAGCATACAATACGTGTGACATTTCTTGCTAGATGAACGCGGTGTTACACATACGCTGTGCAGTGAACTGTTACTCCGTATGAACTTTTTGAGTAGGAGTGACACCTGTGAAACAGCTTAGCGACTATCTTGCACATTTATTTCTTTCTCTTCGTCCGTGCCGTGTCTTTCTGCATACAGTTCCGCTTAAAGCAAAGAAGTCCGAAAGCCTTATTCGCTCCTTTCGTTTTATGGGTCGACGTTATGACTTTTAGACTCTAAAGTACCTTATATTTACGTAAAAGAGCAAAAAGAGAAAGTATCCAAATGCTTCAGAAACTTCTCAGCTATACTTACTGAGAAAATATTAGACCGCTTGAGTGAGTAGATGTCGCCCACCGTCACTGCAATTTTATGCGAACCTATCAAGAAAGTATCGCAGTGTTGCCAAGTTCTCCTAGACCTGCTCAATGGATTTTCCTCAAATATGTCCTCCATTGTAGCGATCACTTTAGCGGAGAATTTTTCGCCTTCCGTGTGGATCTCGGTGTAAAATTGATCCATCACCAGGTTCCTCAAATTGGTCCTGAATACCAATGCTATCAACAGGGGAACAATGAATCTTTAGTAAATTTTTTGGCACGTTGGAGTATTGTTTTTTTTAACTGAGGGCTTGGCCAACACACCTGTCATGGGCTGCAAAATCTCTGAATTTATAATGATATCTGGGTTCATTGCAGGGCTTCCAATAAATAATGCAACGAGGTGCAAAGACCAGAAGCGGTTAAGGAGCATCACCTGCAAAAACAGCAACAACAAAATCAGTTGAGATTGTTGACTACAACATGAGGAATATATGCCAATATCATAGAACCTTACCGGATTAAAAATGGAATTAAATTCCCTAGTCATGAAACAAAGGTCTTGATAAAATCCAAGAATCTCTTCCAGCTCCAAATTCCTGTAAAGTCCTGCAGGACCACAATTTGGAACCTTGTCCATTTTTCTCCCAACACATTCGGTCAGGAATTTCAGGGTTGTTGTAGTGTGATGAGCCCAAACCAGAAAGATGTCATCCACGATTGTCTTGAACAGTGATGTCATAGATATGTAAAACACATAGCTGGCGACGTATGCATCAATCCATGTCTGTCCCCAAGATTGACGTCCCCAACTTGGCAACAAATGCGTTGAAAAGGTATCTCCGAAGTAGATATGCTGATGAAAGAAACAACGTGGGGGAACAGAAAGGTCGAATTATGCATATAGAAAACAGCCATGTATCGTTTTCACCGTACAGGTACTGTAAAAGCATATACAGTACTGTACTGTATGCAACCACACCATGAAATAAATGCCCATTGAATTAAAATCTCTTTAAAGCGAACTCCGAAGGACCTGAGAAAAAATGTCTCACAGCACAATACATGGTTCTTTGAACAGCATGTAACGGACTGAAATATTTTGGGAAACCAGTAACGTAAATGCTTTAAAAAATGTTTAAGCACTGTACTTCCACAACAGATTTGAGAAGCATTTCCAACTTTCAATTCGATGAATTAGTAAATAAAATGCAAAATATGCATTTAAATTTTTTTTAAATTCAAGACCTTCTCTTCTAAAAAAATATACTGACCTCACTGAGGTATAAGTTGAAAAAACAGCGAATAGATGTACGAGTATAAGAAGGGCAATTATTCATCAAGAAATTAATGATTTACCTTTATTTTGAATCTTGAATTGGCTAATTTTTTGGAAGAAAAGTGTGTTTGAAAGGATGCTGCTCTATCAAACATACTCCTTCAAAAATTAGCCATTTCCAAATTCCAAAATAGAGTTACATCAATTTCGATCAGGGTTTCATCATAATAGTTTTTCCAAGTAATGATAAATTTTCTGCACAAAAGTACAAAATCAGCTTTCATAATATGGGATAACTGGTTGGGTTTTCCCAATACTATGCAAATTCGTGAAAGTTTCCATGGATTATGCTGCACACATAATAAATTTCGTTTCACTGAGAATTTGAGATTAAAGAGACCGAAGTTTTTGAGTGGGAACAAATTCAGGATTTGTGTCTGAGTCCTGCTGTCAAGGATACGAAACGCTTGTTTCGCACTTGTTTCATTATTCTATAGATGTCGCTCACCACAAACGAAACGACGACCACTACGTCCAGGACCAAGCTGCAGGGAAACAGGATCCTCACGAACCTTCGGGTCGTCGGTTGGAACCCCGCGGGTTTCAATTTTTGTTCCAAGTTCTCCCACAAGCCGAACAGATTAGAGATCCTGCCGATCCTCGTCGAGTTCACAAAGTGCAATGTTGCCAAGTACAGGATACAAAATCCCATCGGCAACTTGACTATGGCATCATCGAATCCCATATTCCTTGAATTCGCGATGTCCATTCCAGCTATACAGAACATGATTGTTCCGAGACTCAGGGCCACGATCCCGGACCTCAACTTGCCACCCCATGAAGGGGGTTCGCGTTGAAGGAAACCCGTGGACGGGGTGAGCCACATGTGATGCGCTGCGTTGAATAAGAATTCCACTGAAGTGTAGAACTGGCTCTGTTCTTTTACCGGTGGTTGCTCATTTTGTTGTTGTTGTTCCTGCTCTTTGTTGATGGTGAACACATCAGTGGATGGACTCAGCTTCCTAGGAGGTTTTTTATCGGCAATGGATGGTTCTGATGGTATGGGTTTGCAGCACTTGGTACAAGCTGCTGCTAGGGCTTCACTCAGCTTGTTGCTGGACTTCATTTTCAACCTGCTGTTTTTGATTCAAAGGAAAAAAATCAGTGATGCAGAGAAAACGGAGAGAACCAAAAACCAACCTATTTTGAGAACCTCAGCTTTAACCTCGGAAATTAAAGCAAGATTTTTTTTTACCTTTTTCTGAAGAGCGTGATTCACAATGAAACGGTCGGGACACTGGGAAAATGTTGGCTGGAAGCCCTGGATAAAAGCTCCGACCCATCATGCTTCTTCAAGACACAGCATATATTTATGTGACATAATTTATAGCCTCCAAACCCAGTCGTCTTGCCCACTATGAAGACCAGCTATCGAAGAAATTGTCCCGACAAAAGATACGGATATCCATCACAACGCGGCTCTTTTCTGGGCTGCAATCAGATTCCAATTAGAAGGTCCTCTTTCTCTTCTGTCAAGTATTTATGATAGTGCAGCAACTAACAATCAGCCCCAAGCAAGAATTTTTTCCTGAAGCATCAAGTGACACCTAGAATACTTTAGTCGAAACAACGCATGCGTGGCTTCAGTTTCATGAGCTTAAGTGTTGCTTCTGTGAATCATGTGGTGTGTAAACCTGGCACAACGAACAAATAATGCGCGGCAAAACTCGTTTTAAAAAACATTTTCAGGTCTTTTAATTTTTTTAGATGAAATTCATTGGCAGATGTAGAAAAATCTGAAATTTCTGCAAAATCTCTGCTCTAAATTCCTCCTTCAAGATACAGTATCAACATTAAGCATTTTTAAATTGAAAAATATAGATGCTTCCTCAAACCTCAAATAAGAGCATAATAAAAATATGTAATCGACAAAAATTGAAAAAACAACAACAAATGTTCCGAAAGGGAAAACATGAAGACAGTGTAATTGCCCCCAATTATTTATTTCATCAACCCCTGCGCGGCAAAGTTGGGATATTTTTGCAATATTCTGCGCCTTCAAGCACTGAAAGTTAAAAAATCCTACTTTTGTACCAAGAGCTACGCTGGGAAAAAGTCTGATATTTTTTTTAACCCTGTAAAAACTTTTGAATAAAGAATAAATAAATAAATCCCTTTCTGGGTGGCATTTTTGCATTCTTGGCATATGATTTGCATGGGAGAATCCTGAAAATCATAGAATAGGTGCCTCCTGGATTTTTCTGGACTTGGGCCTTCTCTCAACCTGGGGCATTTCAGTGACCTTGGGTCAAACTGAAATTCACTGCCCTGACTCTGCCCTGCAATGAAAAAGAACCCTCCACCATACAAGGGTTAAAAGGGATCTCTGAAATTTCGTTCGGCACTCAAAAATTCTCCAAACAATTTTAAAATCTGTTTTTAAAAATTGAAAAGGAAAGAGAACAGGATCGAAAGGTACATTTGACAGAATTAAATCAAGAAGAAATTTATTCTTAAAGGGAAGAACAAATTGAAGTCAAGATACGACTTTTGCAAACAATTGTTTATTTCATTACAAGTTATATCACTCAACAATGATCTTCTTCACGCAAAATGTCTCCAAACAAGTTCGTCTTTATGTTATTCGTGTCTTGTTTTACAACAAAATTCTTTCTATAACGATTATTCCGTCCCCAAAAATTTTTATCGCTCTCAATCTTTTTGCCGGTGTCTTGATTTACATAAGAATTGCATTGATTTTTTTGCGTTCCATTTTACTGTGCATGTTTTAGGCCAAGATTCAGAGAAGTTTGTTTCTTGAGAGAAAGTTTGAAATTATTTTATTATACCCTATGATAATGAAGTGTAGCCAGGTCGAGAAAAGCGCCGTATTTTCTGGGTAAAGATTGTCTCGAACCCAAAAGGCCGAGCCGCTCCAATTTAAATTCTTCTCCGCGACATCCCCATCATTTCCGAAAAAAAACCCATCACTTTCGCAGAACACCAAGAAAGAAATAAAGTCAACTCAAACGCTATTCAAGGCAAGAGATTTCTTCTCGTTTTCAAAAAAGTGGACACAAATTTTGAGAAAAAAAGGGAGAAAATAATGGCTTGAAGGGCGGGAGGTTTTGACTCAAGGCCAGTATATATATAGAGCATCGACACTTTTTCCCTTTTTTTCCTCTGTCACCATCATTCTTCTGAGGAGAAAATATGCAACCGTCGAGACAAAACTGGGAGGAAAGAAACAGAAAATTCCTTTTCGTCGGAAAGACAGAGAAAAAGATAAATAAAAAGAAACGAAAACATTCCAGCGAAAGTGGAAATTTCTTTGCACGAATTTCTTTCTCCCTTTGAATAACCGCTTCAAAGATGTTGTAATTTATGCTTTCGAACCTCAATTTCCACTTCGTGAAAAACGCATCCAAAAGTAATATGCGAATGCATAATAAGTTTGAAATTCGAAAATTCAGGCATTCAAATAAGCTATTTCTTGAAGCTTTTTTTTTATCTCTCAGCATCTTACAACCTTTCAATAAAAAATCTTGTGACATTAATTCACAATATTTAATTGAATATCATGCGCCCCTTTCTTAAACACTAAGTAAAAAAAGTGTGAAATTTTAAAAGTTTTGGTCCGCATCAAACTTGATTTTAACACAAAATGTTTGACCAATTTCAGTCGCAAAAATTTAAAATGAAAACGGTAAACAATAAAAATTCATTTTTTTGCAAGTTCAAATCGCAATTTAAATTCTCTTGTGTTTTATTTACAAATATGCAATTTTTACTCGAAGATCACATATCACCTAATATTCTTGTAAATAAACATATTCGACTTGTTCTCCTCTCAAAAAAGTTAATTTGCAACTATTTTTCAAAAAAGACTGGACTGATGGAATGATCTACAGACGATTCAGCAAAAAGTTCGCACTTATATTTTGTGTGTGTGCCGTTACAAAGAAAATTACTGACATCCGGCGCCGCTTCATCTTCTCTTCATTATTACGAAGGCGTAATTTTTGCTAATGATCGCGAACGAAAGAGCGAAAATCATCATCACGAAAGACGACACAACAGGAAATCCGTTGCAAAGCCGAAAATCACGGATAGGATGACAAACGACCTCGTTCATTGCCAAAAAACCTATTGCACAACAACAACATTTACTCGCGACGTCCCCTCCTACTTGCATAAAAGTCAGCAATATACGCGGTTTTTTTTCTGCCGGGAAAATGACGAGCCAATCTCACTTTTTCGCACATATAAACCTTCATCTTTGCGCAGGAGTGCATTTTTAAACAACTCATCAGTGCAAAAAGCCAACGGCTTTTCAGAAAATTATCTTTCACGATTGTGATGTCGATTCTACTTTCAATATTTTGTTTGCTTTGATGATTAATCTTACTATTTTTAGCTGTATAAATATAAAAATATACCTATTATAATATTATTTTTAACTTGTACTATTTTTGATTCAAGTAGGATGAAATAATTTGCGAATAATAATCTGAAGATGTACAGTACCGTATTTTTGCTATAAATCTTTTTGAAATATGCACTATAAATGCTTTCTATAAGGCTAATTTTATTGCTAAAAAAGCAGAATTTCACTGTGAAATGAATTAGCCTAGAGTCAAAGTGAACCAAGTAATGCAGTGTTAATTCTGACATCGAAAACAGCGTTGTCATTAAATCTGATAGCAATTGAGACAAACGTAGCAAGTTTTGCAGATTAAGTACTGAATTTGAGCGTGTAAAGCACATAAAATAGGTGTTTATTTCTGAGAGTGATTCGGAAGTTAAATTTGCTGGCAGTACCAAGAAAGTACTTTCTGGGCGTGATTACTAGACCATAATTCATACCGAGTACCAAAAGAGCCTTCATCATTGTCGTTATTGGCAATAGAATAAAGTTTCTCATGAGGGTTTTCATGAACAGCGGTAACGTTTCACCAGAACATAAAAATATCAAAAATTAACACACACTTCTTTGACAAAAAGCTCTTCTGAAGGACAGATTTTCATTCTTTCACATTCCTGATACAGTACTTTCAATATTTATTTTAAAAAAGTGCTCTCATTGCAACATTTTGGAGTTTACTATCCATCGCACACACACAAAAAAAAAAATCAGAGTATCAGAGTCTGTACAGTATTGAGTTATTTGAACTGTTTACGTTTTATTTGCAGCTTGACGAAAAGATACCTAAAAAATAAAAAGTCTCGCCCCAAAATGCAACACTTTCCGATATTGCTCCGCAAAAAAATACTAGGCGACCACGCATTTATTGCAAAATTCCTATTTCATCATTCAATCTAACTATATGCGAAGTATTTCCGTTGAACAATCTGGGTTGACAAGAAAAACTATTCCGCGATTTGACATATTTACCCAGTAAAAAAAATCCATTGGGCCGACTATTGTTTAAAAAAACACAATTCATATAAAAAAGTGTTAATTTCGCACAGGCAACCTTTTATCGAAAACTTCGTTAATGATTCGCACCCGATTTCTTCCTAAACTTTCGTAGGAATATATGTTGGAATCCCATATGCAAATAAGAAATATGGAACAGTAATAATGTCATACCTCGCAGCAACCGCTTCGAAAAAAAACCTATAAAATTCTCTTTCGCAATTCAAGNATTTCTTCCTAAACTTTCGTAGGAATATATGTTGGAATCCCATATGCAAATAAGAAATATGGAACAGTAATAATGTCATACCTCGCAGCAACCGCTTCGAAAAAAAACCTATAAAATTCTCTTTCGCAATTCAAGAATATCCCGTGACACAAAAAATGAATACACTTCATGCAAAAAAAGGAACAGTTTTTCAATCGTCGCCGAATAAGTTCACACGCCCATTTCCCTGCTGGCAACTAAATTTCAAATAAAAAAAAAGAACCAACTGAACGCACCAACCCCTCTTTCGTTTCATTTTATTTCTCCTTACTGTTCTGTTATTTGTTGCGCTGCAAGGAAGGAAATGAAAACAGGAAGAATAAAGTAAGCAAAAGAGCCACACAAAAAAAAAGCGGAACCAAATAACCAGTTGGAAAGTGATGATTAGATGGGGCCAGTGCAGCTATAGGAGGGAAGCCAATAAATCCATCACTTGTCGCGTGTCGGTGCCAATTTCGATTCCTGCCCAGTGGAATCAACTTCTCCCGCACATTTTGAAACCTCCCCACCCAAAAATTAAAAACGGTACACACACAAAAAAACAAGCAACTATATACGAGCCCCGTGACATGGAAATAAAATAAAAATCACGTGTGCTCGCACGAAATTTCCGTCACACTCCCGGCTTCATTTCCGTTTTTCACCCCGTTGGATTCCGTTGGAAACGTGAGAAAACGATGGCATGAATGCACCGAATCTTTGAACAGTATTTTCACCCCCCAACGTATAAGCAAAAAAAAAAAAGCAGATAAAATTATTTCATATCCTTTTGCCTCACACAGGATCGGATCCCTTTTCATACCTACAGAAAGAAGTTAATCTATGGCACTTAATGTGACACCCGAGATTAACGTGAAACACGACCAACAAAAAAAATTGTAAAGAATTGACACCACGGAATGAATGGGGCGGAGGGAAAATAAAGAAATGCTACGAGCCATGAAATGCCATTTTAACGTGCACAAAATTCTGTTTCACGCTCTTCCAAATAAACCATGCCATAATTCGAAGACATTTTTTCTCCTTTTCTTTTGACTGTACTGAAAACCGTGTTTTTCCAAAAAAAATGAGACAGGAATTCAAGCAATTTAAATGAACCATGACGTGGTCTATTTAATGGACTAAAGTATAAATTTTCAATTGATGAAATTCCACTAAATTCAAGTGCTGAAAATATGGGTATACACGGAATCCTTGAATTCCTCAAATTTCTAAAAAAAAAAACAAATCTAAAATCAATCAGTGTTGGCGAATGGAGTACAAATATGGAACCGCTTGCAGCAGGACAAAGATGTTGGTCAAATTAAAATTTTCACAAAACTTGAAAGATCACCATCAAAGTGATTTCTTCTCAAAAATGTGGGAAAATCAATCCAAATGTAAATTAAAAATCCCAGCTTTGTTCTGCACATATTTGGAATGGCTTTTTGCTTGTGGTGCGCATTGAATTTTTACGTGCATAAAAACCATATACAAAGTATAGGACCTGATCCGTAATTCAAACCAAAATTCGTGATTTGAAATATCTTCGTCAAGAAACACGTGTCAAATTCCGTTTGCTCATGATGAAATGCGAGCTATTGTAGCATATTCCATCATTTTTTTCTTTTTGACAAGGCCAAGTAATTTGAATTGAAAATGCAATAAAAAGGAAGGAAACATTAGTTTTCAAGGAGCATTTTTTTTAACAAGATCAGTTCTCATATTGTGGAATTTGAAGTCAATGCTCCACAACTTCATATCGGCGTGTTTCTTCATTTGCATCATGACATTGAAAAACAGAAGCAAATTTTTGGTTTCTAAAAAAAAAAAAGAAATGTAATGGACTCTCATTGGAGTCTGAATTAGACTAACGAGAAATCCTTTTATTATTGAAACGTCTTCCAAAATTTTCAAAAATTAAACATGTCCAAAACTGCGAATTCCTGTTTATTCATCGGGGCAACAGTAAAAAATTGGCATTTAAAAAATATTTGCTCTGATCTATCTTGAAACAATGCCGAGAGAAACTTCATCATTTTATTGACGAAAGTTTCGGGACTTTTTCCTCAAATATTCAAAGCAACTCGGGGATTTCATTCAAGAAGCCTGGGCTGTCATGGAACCCAGTTTCGTCGGTTGGGGTAATTTTCACTCACTGGATTTCCGCTTCACCCTCCTCAGTTTTTTTTTTCTTCTCTGGCTGTGTTCAAAAGGAGGGATGAAAATGTTTGATTTCGTGTCATAAATTTCATTCATTCCCCAACGAACAGCTTCAGTGGGGAGACGGTAGTGAAAAGGACACAGGTGAAACAAGAAAGTACTTTCTGGGCGTGATTACTAGACCATAATTCATACCGAGTACCAAAAGAGCCTTCATCATTGTCGTTATTGGCAATAGAATAAAGTTTCTCATGAGGGTTTTCATGAACAGCGGTAAAGTTTCACCAGAAGTTTCCAGAACATAAAAATATCAAAAATTAACACACACTTCTTTGACAAAAAGCTCTTCTGAAGGACAGCTTTTCATTATTTCACATTCCTGATACAGTAGTTTCAATATTTATTTACAAAAAAAAGTGTTCTCATTGCAACATTTTGGAGTTCGCTATCCATCGCACACAAAAAAAGCTTCAGAGTATTTCTATATTGAGTTATTTGAACTGTTTACGTTTTATTTCCTGCTTGACGAAAATATACCCAAAAAATCACAATCCTCGCCCTGAAATGCAAAACTTTTCGATATATGGCTCTGCAAAAAAATACTAGGCGACCACGAATTTATTGCAAAATTCTTACCTTATCATTCAGTCTAATTACTGTATATACGAAGTATTTTCGTTGGAAACTCTGGGTTGACAAGAAAAACTATTCCGCGATTGTCGCTTAAAGTTTTTCTGACATATTTACCCAGTAAAAAAAAACCCATTGGGCCGACTATTGTTTAAAAAAACACAATTCATATAAAAAAGTGTTAATTTCGCACAGACAACCTTTTATCGAAAACTTCGTTAATGATTCGCATCCAATTTCTTCCTAAACTTTCGTAGGAATATATGTTGGAATCCCATATGCAAATAAGAAATATGGAACAGTAATAATGTCATACCTCGCAGCAACCGCTTCGAAAAAAAACCTATAAAATTCTCTTTCGCAATTCAAGAATATCCCGTGACACAAAAAAATGAATACACTTCATGCAAAAAAAGGAACAGTTTTTCAATCGTCGCCGAATAAGTTCACACGCCCATTTCCCTGCTGGCAACTAAATTTCAAATAAAAAAAAAAGAACCAGCTGAACGCACACCAACCCCTCTTTCGTTTCATTTTATTTCTCCTTACTGTTCTGTTATTTGTTGCGTTGCAAGGAAGGAAATGAAAACAGGAAGAATAAAGTAAGCAAAAGAGCCACACAAAAAAAAAAGCGGAACCAAATAACCAGTTGGAAAGTGATGATTAGATGGGGCCAGTGCAGCTATAGGAGGGAAGCCAATAAATCCATCACTTGTCGCGTGTCGGTGCCAATTTCGATTCCTGCCCAGTGGAATCAACTTCTCCCGCACATTTTGAAACCTCCCCACCCAAAAATTAAAAACGGTACACACACAAAAAAACAAGCAACTATATACGAGCCCCGTGACATGGAAATAAAATAAAAATCACGTGTGCTCGCACGAAATTTCCGTCACACTCCCGGCTTCATTTCCGTTTTTCACCCCGTTGGATTCCGTTGGAAACGTGAGAAAACGATGGCATGAATGCACCGAATCTTTGAACAGTATTTTCACCCCCCAACGTATAAGCAAAAAAAAAAACAGATAAAATTATTTCATATCCTTTTGCCTCACACAGGATCGGATCCCTTTTCATACCGACAGAAAGAAGTTAATCTATGGCACTTAATGTGACACCCGAGATTAACGTGAAACACGACCAACAAAAAAAATTGTAAAGAATTGACACCACGGAATGAATGGGGCGAAGGGAAAATAAAGAAATGCTACGAGCCATGAAATGCCATTTTAACGTGCACAAAATCCTGTTTCACGCTCTTCCAAATAAACCATGCCATAATTCGAAGACATTTTTTCTCCTTTTCTTTTGACTATACTGAAAACCGTGTTCTTCCACAAAAAAAATGAGGCAGGAATTCAAGCAATTTAAATGAACCATGACGTGGTTTATTTAATGGACTGAAGTATAAATTTTCAATTGATGAAATTCCACTAAATTCAAGTGCTGAAAATATGGGTATACACGGAATCCTTGAATTCCTCAAATTTCTAAAAAAAAAAACAAATCTAAAAATCTAAAATCAATCAGTGTTGGCGAATGGATTAAAATTATGGAATCGCTTGCAGCAGGACAAAGATGTTGGTCAAATTAAAATTTTCACAAAACTTGAAAGATCACCATCAAAGTGATTTCTTCTCAAAAATGTGGAAAAGTAATCCAAATGTAAATTAAAAATCCCAGCTTTGTTCTGCACATATTTGGAATGGCTTTTTGCTTGTGGTGCGCATTGAATTTTTACGTGCATAAAAACCATATACAAAGTATAGGACCTGATCCGTAATTCAAACCAAAATTCGTGATTTGAAATATATTTGTCAAGAAACACGTGTCAAATTCCGTTTGCTCATGATGAATTGCGAGCTATTGTAGTATATTACATCAATTTTTTTCTTTTTGACAAGGCCAAGTAATTTGAATTGAAAATGCAATAAAAAGGAAGGAAACATTAGTTTTCAAGGAACATTTTTTTTTAACAAGATCAGTTCTCATATTGTGAAATTTGAAGTCACTGCTCCACAACTTTATATTGGCGTGTTTCTTCATTTGCATCATGACATTAAAAAACAGGAGCAAATTTTTGGTTTCTAAAAAAAAAAGAAATGTAATGGACTCTCATTGGAGTCTGAATTAGTCTCATGAGAAATCCTTTTATTATTGAAACGTCTTCCAAAATGTTCAAAAATTAAACATGTCCAAAAACTGCGAATTCCTGTTTATTTATCGGGGCAACAGTAAAAAAATTGGCATTTAAAAATATTTGCTCTGATCCATCTTGAAACAATACCGAGAGAAACTTCATCATTTGACGAAATTTTCGGGACTTTTTTCTCAAATATTCAAAGCAACTCGGGGATTTCATTCAAGAAGCCTGGGCTTTCATGGAACCCAGTTTCGTCGGTTGGGGTAATTTTCACTCACTGGATTTCCGCTTCACCCTCCTCAGTTTTTTTTTCTTCTCTGGCTGTGTTCAAAAGGAGGGATGAAAATGTTTGATTTCGTGTCATAAATTTCATTCATTCCCCAACGAACAGCTTCAGTGGGGAGACGGTAGTGAAAAGGACACAGGTGAAGGTTTTCTTTTCACATCCGTTTCCAAAGGTCACCAATTTCCGATCTTTACCTTTTTTTCACTTTCCTCAGTGAGAAAATCACGTGTGATTTAGCAAAACTAAGATGAATCGCTTCCGTATGAAAGATTTCCAAAGCGCAACTCTGCTTGAATAATCTTCTCCGGAAGATTTCTAGACAAAAATCGCCGGAATTAAGCCCTGGTGATTCCAGATGAAGAAGAAAAAAAATAATCAAAATGTATCTGCTTCGTTAACACTGAAGCTATTTTCAAAAGGACTCCCCCACGTTCATATATACATATATGTTGGGCATTATTACTGGAAAAAGAACGGAAAACACGAGAGGAATGAATAAATAAACGAATTTGCGAAGCCATCTTGTTGAAACGACCGGAATGAAAACGGGAGGAGAAAGAGTTTCGATTTGGATTCGAAAGGGATGAATGGGAGACATTATAACCTTTACAAGGGGGATCTGGGATTATCAGGATTTATGGCTTTCCTGGGGATGAAAAGAGGGGGTTGCGAACAGTTCCTATATGTGGGTGCTGAGGCGACCAAATGGTTGCTATTTACAAAATCAGTTCCCTCAGGAAAAAAAGGCTTTTTCTCATGTGATCAACATGATCAGGATGCAAAAACGAGCTGCACCTGAAACAAAAAACGCCCTGCAGAACCAATTGAGAGTGTGAATATACAGTACATTTGTGCTTAGTAGTTTCCCTATTCACAGATTTTAAAAATTTGGATGTACTAAAAAATTCGTATTGTCCTTGAATGAAGAAAGAATTACTGTAATATGGATAGGAAGAATGTGAATACTGTATTCACACTATTATTTACAGAGAAACTAGCAGCAACAAAATATGGATGAATAATTAGATAAATATAAACCTCAACACAACCTTTTGGGATAAAATGATCAATGAATTCTGTCTTTTTGATTAACCTTATTGATTAAAATGCCAATGCAGCTAGAAAAAGTTGACAATATGATTGAATGCCCTTTGTACGAGAAATTTGTTTTTTTCAAGGTCTACTTTTTCCAGAATATGCAGAATGTAGGCTGAACATTAGAATAAATGCTGCAATATTGTGATACTGTACTACACGATAAATCTTGTTGCACCAAACTTTGGACAAAAATGAAGGGTTAAAACAAAAATTCATCATTCAGAGATTCTAAGAATAAAAAAAAGTTTTCTAAATTTAGAGAACATTCCCCCCAGCAAATAATTTGGGCGTTAACTGCTAGGGTTTACGCAGTAAAAACGGCCTTATAGACGTCCAGGGTGGGCGTCTATCCAGGCGGCCACTGAGACCATAAAAAGCGGGCATTATACCCGCCTGGAGAGACGGGGATAGGATTGCCGCTTCCCCTGGCGGTTTTGGCGCGCCCCCCCCC